>LZPO01076869.1:0-34594 GCA_001675575.1 Neotoma lepida
GTCAGGAACCATTGTGCTGTGTCTTTAAGCACAGTGTGATCCTATGGGAGGTGCCCTTGTCACTCAGGCCTCAATAGTTAATCAGGCCCTCCAGGCAACCTGCCAGTCAAAAGTGGTCCTTCTGGCCTCCAGCTTCAGACTTGGCTTTGAAGAAGAGCAGGTCCAGCAGTTTTGTGTGGTGTGCTGTGTGCTGCTGCTGCAGGGAGCTGATCAGAGAACATGGCTGAGCTGGGAAACCATGACATGACGAGTGAGAGGTTGCTGTCCCCAGATGGGGTGAGGTACTGAAGCCAGTGTGGTGGATCCTCCCCGAATCTTGGTGGAAATCCCTGTCCTGTGAGGTCCCATGTGGTCCTTGAAACTCCCTGGACCCAGGGGCAGGCCTCTGAATAACTTTGNTCTGTGGGNTGAATCTGCTCACAGAATTGGGAGTAGGGAGCTGTGTGTAGAAACATTTTGTAGTCAACTTCAACATGCTTTGGGTTCACCCATGGAAAGCAGGTTGCCAAACTTGGAGAGTACCTTCCAGTACCTTCTAGAGGTTCAGTATATCGCATTTAACTTTTATGTGTAAGACCCATTTATAGTTAATTTTGTGGAGGTTGTAAAAGGCATTCCATGCATTTGGTACCACTCCACTACTAAGGTGTGATGTAGAAGAGTAGAATTGGTGATATAAAGGATTTACTAATGCTTAGGATATAGTAAGTTTCACAAAATAGAATTTAGCTGAGGGAGGACCACCTCTAATACACCCCAAAAGTAAGTATATGCTAACCAGGCCCATTAGAGATTAGAAGGGTGGGATACACACTTATTTGTTCATCAGTATTGTCCAGACATTTGGCTCCAAACTATTACAGAGGAGCCACCAATGATTTACAATCAGCCACTAAGCCCAAATCTGTATCAAAGAATGGGACTCTAACAAGCTGCTCACTGAGGCATTACAGGGTCACAACCAACCTTAAGGCCTGGTATGCCATAAAGTTCCAATCTTCTGCCAGATGGGCAATATGAGGCCAGGTGACAACTATTTGAAAAGAAAAACACTCTTGTGTTAAGGACTGGCCTGATCAAGCAAGGTTTTCATTTAGGCCCTCAGGCAGAGAGACAGAACATTCTTGTGAGAGCTAATAGCCTGTGGCCTAGAGCTTGAGAGCTTTCCCTAAGGGCCTGATGTATTGACAATAAAACAGAGTTCCTCCCCTAAAATCAGGAACATACTTGGGTGACTTGGTAATGGTCTGGAACCAGGGCCTTTGTGATGGTGTTGCTTCAGATCCTGAGAACCCAACTCTTTCCACCACATGGAACTATGGTTATCAGTCCCAAGACCACTGGTGGGCTTACTCAGTATTGTTCTTGAGATACTCTGTATTCTCCTTTTGCAGCATTGTTTGATTAGTCTCCTCTCTGAGTCTGTCCCATTGTATGATAGTTTCTGCTGACCTCATAGGAATCATTCATTTCCTTCCTGGAAGTAATATACAAGATGTTATTCTTCTTAAGAAGCTTACTTGGCATGCAACATAGCTTGTGCAAGACCTCCCCAACCCAGATTTCATCTTTTCTACCATCTACTTTTCCTAGCATTCTCATCCTCTGCCAGCTTCACTCTGTCACTAAAGAATGACCTGCTGTTTCAGGTCACTGGCATATTTAAGAAATAGTTGTGGGAATATTTTTGCTGTGTAACTCACCCATCTGCCTAAGTGGTTAGACCTACAAGTTGTCTGTCTCTATTTAAGTTGTTCAAAATGCAACCTGGAGCATGAATCTAAAAGACACAAGGATGACAGCATATGTTGAATTCAAAACGTGTCCAGGCTGTCTCCTCTTTGAGCATTAGCTAGAGATGAATGCATACTGTTATTAAAGTTATTTTTCTTTATTAATATCCTACATGTGTGAAGTGATTTCTCCCTGGGAAGACATATTAATTCTAGAACAGCTGAATGTTCATTATGTTAGAAAAATGTCTCTGAGACAAGCTCTCTGATGTTGACTCATGTGGCCTTGATTTCAGTCTGCTGTTCTCCAGGGCAATGATCTTGCTGTCCTCTATACTACACCTTCAAATTCTTAAATTAAATGACTGTACCACTTCAGAGTTTTAAAATTATCCATGTGAGTCATGTAGTCAAGTATCCAATGCAGTTACAAGAAAAGGTTTCACATGTGGAGCATTGCTTCTACCTTCAGACCAAATAGCAGGAATACTTTATTGTGTACACTGCAGGGGGAAGCAGGGTAGGCAATCAGCTGCTGGATTCACCATTATGAAAAATGACCTGATTCTAGTAGTGGGAGTTATTTTGTAATTTCCAAGCATGTTTCAATTCATGTCACATGAATGATCACAGACCAGATTGTGTGGGTGTAGAATTTGGGAAGATTATCTTGAGCAATGAATATTGAATTTGCAATTAGGCACCTCTCCTATGCATATATGTTCAATCTTGCTTGACACGGTTATGTCAGCTCAGAGGTTTGAGAAACAGAACATTGATTGTAACTCTGTGTGTCAGGTTACAGATCTCAGCAGCCAACATATGCATTGATCTTGATCAGTCTATCACTTATTAATGACATGCCCTCTACTAGGGAAGGGCCTATTCTTTTTCAGTCAGTATAGCTAAGTTTTTTATCTTAAAAATACATTATTTTTATTACTGCAAGAATCACTTATTGGTATCATTTTTTAATATTTTCTTTAAGTGCATTACTGCTCTTATCTCTATTTGTTTCTGTTCTCCAATGTTTCTAGGTAATCACTAGTTTCATTNCTTTTCCCTCAAGTGATGTTTGTTATTTATATTTGTGTAGAGTAATGTCTCCTGTAGCTTAAGCTTGCCTCATGCTATGTAATTGAGAACTGCATTGAACACCTAATCCTGCCTGTGCTGCCCAGCGCTGGAAAGACAGTCCTGCAACTCCTTCCATTCTGGGCCTTGACTGGTCAGTGAGAAGGAAATATCAACCAGTTAGTTAATNAGTGACCTCTCTGGCTTTTAGTGGAGACTTATAAATGAAGTGTAAGAATTGAGTTCATTGACCAACTTTGAAGCTGGTAGAGGCTCATTAGCTGGATCAAAGGAAATTGATTCATCCTGTTCTGACTTCATAGTTAGCAAGAGCTGGGTGGTGGAACAGGAGGCACAGAGAGAAGGCTTGAAGTGAAGGTAAGAGAAGGCTTTAAAATATAGGGTCTCTTTCCATTTCCCTGATTGCTCACAATATTTATAAAGGTCCTGAATAACATTGGGATCTAGTGTGCCTTTATGCGGCCATTTAGATTGATTATTTAAAGGATATTGAGACCAAACTTTATTGCACAGGTGAATAAGTTTAAGGCCTTTCAAATCAGGTGCCAGGTGTAAAGGCTTGAGATTTTCTAGGAGGCATCCCAATGGGGTATGGGAGGATATGGAATGCAGAGTTCCCATGGATGAGAGGGGAGGGAACTAGTCACTACATCCTGTAGTTACGGGAATCCCCAGGACTCAGGGAGGACTGACCAGAGACCAAGCTGTTCAGAAGGTTGTCACCCAACTCAACAGGGGTGCAGCTTAGCTTGGCTAAGCCAATGGAGAGACTTGGGTGTCTGGTGCCAGGGCTTCTGTAGAAGCAAGAGGGCGAGAGAAAACTGAGCTCTAGGGGGAGGGATTCATCCAGAGGAAAGAACTGGGAAAGGAGACTTTCATGGCTCCTTTTGTGGGAAGATGGGAGAGCAAAGGAAGGGATGCTTAAAACTGCCTGATTGCAGCTCTGAGGATGGGGGGTGTGATCAGGTGAAGAGGGCCAGCCATAGCCTTTAAGACCATGGCTCAGGGTACCTCCACTTCCAAGAGTACTAGAGTGGTGCCGGACACTTAACAGTCACTTCCTCAGACCCAGGGAAACGTTTACATAGACCAAAAGGGGAACTCACCTAATTGGATGGAATGATAACCTACCAGTGAACTGGAAGTTTGGTTGCTTGCAGATGGACTGGAGATAAGGGATAGAGTCCTAGTGTGGCTCAGACCACAAGGGGAGAGCACAGGCACCAAGGGAGTCTATCCCGGGTTTCAGCACCAAAAATGTAAGCAACAAAGTTGTAACTCAGTGGGCTCTGACAGCAGGGGCTGCAAAGAGTCAGTCCAGCCCTGGAGGGCAAGGTATCCTGGATACCTCGAGCTGCTTAGAACAGCTCTGCCCTGAAGTGTCCTGGACACCTTGAACTGCTTGGAATAGCTCTGATGGCTGGGGCTGCAAAGAAACAGTCCAGCCCTGGAGGGGAAGTTATTCTGACTGCTCGGGAGAGTCAGCCCTGGAATTGCTTCAGCAGGGGAGAGTCAGGCTATATGTTCTCCCCGCAGGCTATAGCAATCTTTCTTCTCTCCTGGAAAGCTGCTACAGCTGAACTTTGCTCAACCCCCACTTAAGGGGGCTTCCTAGCAGAGCTCTGCTTCTCAGGCTTAAGTGTTACTCAGCTCCTCTTTGCTCAATCCACTATGGGATGTCTCAGCAAAGATCTTCTGTTCAGCTCCTCTTTGTTCAATCCACTATGGGATGTCTCAGCAAAGATCTTCTGTCCATCGAATGAAGGTCTTCACACCCAAAACTCTTTTGAGAAAGAGATTTATTTGGAAAGGAGGAGTCCAGAAGAGTAGCTGTCTCTTCCAGGGTGGAAAGAACAGCTCAAAACTGCCAAGGCAGGCCCTTTATATAGGATGGCCAGAGGGCGGAGTCAACAGGGTTTGGCTAGTTTTTTTCCTGCCAAGTTTTGTGGGCTAGGGGCAAAGATGACCCTGATGTGAGAGCCAAACTGTGTTTCTTTCACTGGCCTTTTTGGCTTTTGATCACTAATTCTAAGACCAGGGCACATATCTTTCACTGACTCTGATTCTAGGGACCAAGACTGTTATTTTGGTACTAGTTTCAGAGTCAGGGCATGTTTCCTTAGTTCTGGGTTTGGGGATAAAGTGGTCATTTCTCTGGATCAGGTCCCAAACCCAGGCTGTGTTTCTTTCTCTGATCAGAGCTCCAGGGCCAGGATGCTACTTTCCTGCTCTGTGATTGGCTGGTTTCACAAGTCAGTTGGCCAGGGGCAGCTACTTTCCTGCTCTGTAATTGGCTGATTTCACAAGTCAGTTGGCCAGGGGCAGCTACTTTCCTGCTCNTCACAAGTCAGTTGGCCAGGGGCAGCTACTTTCCTGCTCTGTAATTGGCTGATTTCACAAGTCAGTTGGCCAGGGGCAGCTACTTTCCTGCTCTGATTAATTGGTTTCACAAGCCAGTTGGTCAGGACAGAGAAGGCTCTGATATGAGCCTAATTGTGTTTCATTCACTGGCCTTTCTTAGCTTTTGGACACTAATTCTAAGGCCAGGGCACATATCTTTCACTGACTCTGACTCTAGGGACCAAGAGTGTTACTATGTATGGTACTGGTTTCAGAGTCAGGGCATGTTCCTTAGTTTGGGGATAAAGTGGTCATTTCTCTGGCTCAGGTCCCAAACCCAGGCTGTGTTTCTTTCCCTGGTCAGAGCTCCAGGGCCAGGATGCTAATTTCCTGCTCTGTGATTGGTTAGTTTCACAAGTCAGTTGAACAGCAAAAACAGGGCCCTGATGTGAGTCTAAATGTGTTTCTTTCACTGGCCTTACTTAGCTTTTGGTCACTAATTCTAAGGCCAGGGCACATATCTTTCACTGACTCTGACTCTAGGGACAAAGAGTGTTATTATACTACTGGTTTCAGAGTCACAGCATGTTTCCTTAGTTCTGAGATGGGGATAAAGAGGTCATTTCTCTGGCTCAGGGCCAAAAACCAGGCTGTGTTTGTCTCCCTAGTCAGAACTCCAGGGACAGGGTGGGTTTGTTTAACCAGCCAATTTTCCCTACAATTATGAAAACACATTACTCCATTATGACATCACAATGCTCTGTTATGATATAACATTGTTCCATTATGACATGACAATGCTCGATTATGACATCACAATACTCCTTATAATATCACAATACTATATTTTGACATAACTTTACTCCATTCTGAATTTAAAATGCTTTAATATGACTTCAACATGCTCAATTATGACATTACAATGCTCAATTATGACATAATATTCCATTATGACATCACAATACACAACTATGATATCACAATGCTCTACTATGACATCACAATGGTTGATTATGATATCAGAATGCCGTAATATGATATCACAGTTAGCCATTATAACATCACAATGTTCCACTATGATATCACAATCCTCCATTAGGACATGACAATGCTTTATTATGACCTCACAAAGCTCTCTTATGACATCACAACGAAGTATTATGACACCACCATGCTCCATTATGACATCACAATGCTCTGTTATAACATTACAATGCTCTATTATGACATCACAGTTGATTATTATGACATCAAAAGGCTCCATTATGACATGACAGTACTTCATTAAGACATCATAATGCACCATTATGACATCACAATGCTGAATTAGGACATCATTATACTCCAGTATGAAATTACAATGCTCTAATATGACACCATCATGCTCTATTGTGACATCACATGCTCTACTATGACATCACAATGCTACTTTATGACATCACAATGCTCTATTATGACATCACAATTCTCTATAATGACATTACAATGCTCCATTATGACATCACAAAGCTCTATTATGACATCACAATTTTCTCTTATGACAACACAATGCTCTATTATGACGTGACAATGCTCCTCATGATATCACAATACTATATTATAACATCACAATACACCATTAAGAATTTTCAATGCTAAATATGACTCACAATGCTCCAATATGATATCACAATGTTTTATATGACATTACACGTCTCTATTATGACATTACAATGGACTATTATGACATCCAAAGGCTCCATTATGACATTACAATACTCCAATATGACATCATAATTCTCTATTATGAAATCACAATGCTCCATTATGGCATCACAATGCTCCATTATGGCATCACAATCCTCTATTATGACATCACAATGGACTATTATTACACCACAATGCTCCATTATAACATCACAATGCTCTATTATGACATCAAAATGCTCTCTTATGACAACACAAGGCTGCATGATGATATGACAATGCTCTTTATGACATCACAATACTGTATTATAACATCACNTACAATAAAAATTTTCAGTGCTAAATATGACAACACAATGTTCCATTATGACATCACAATGCTCTACTATGACATAACAATGCTCCAATATGACATCACAATGCTCCATTAATGCATAACAATCCTCTATTATGACATAACAATGGACAATTATGACATCACAATACTCCATTATGACATCAGAATACTCATTATGAGGTCACAATGGACGATTATGACAAAACAATACTCCATTTTGACATCACAATGCTCTATTACTGCAGCACAATACTCCATTATGACATCACAATGGACTATTATGACATCACAATGTTCCATTATGATATCACAATACTCCATTATGACATTAGAATACTCATTATGAGGTCACAATGGACGATTATGACAAAACAATACTCCATTTTGACATTACAATGCCCTGTTACTGCAGCACAATACTCCATTATGACATCACAATGAACTATTATGACATCACAATACTCCATTATGACATCGAATGCTCTATTATGACACAACAATACTCCAATATGATGTCACAATGGATTATTATGACATCACAATGCTCCATTATGACATCAAAATACCCATTATGAGGTCACAACAGACTATTATGATATCACAATACTCCATATGACATCAAACACTCTATTATGACATTATTATATACCAATTTGACATCAAAATGTACTCTGAATCACAATACTCCATTATGACATCACATTACTACATTATGACATCACAATGGAATAATATGATATCACAATAGTCCATTATAAAATCACAATGCTCTACTATGACTTCACAATACACAATTATGACATCACAATGCTCTATTATACATCAGCATGCTCTATTACGACATCACTATACTCCATTATGACATCACAATGCTCTATTATGACATCAATATACACCATAATACATCATAAAGAACTATTATGACAAAACAAACTCCATTTTGACATCACAATGCTGTATTATGACATCACAATATTCAATTATGACATAATAACACACTACTATAACATGACAACACTCCATTGCGACATCACAATATTATATTGTGATGTCATAATACTCCATTATGACATCACAATGCTCTACTATGACATCACAATGATCCATTCTGACATCACAACACTCAATTATGAGGACACTATAAATTATTATGACATCACAATAGTCCATTATTATATCACAATGTTCTATTATGACATCACAATACTCGATTATGAAATCACACTGTACTAATATGACATCAGAATACTCCATTACTACATCACAATGCTCTATTATGACTTTACAATATACCATTATGATAACACAATAGTAGATTATGATATGCCAGTACTTCATTGATATGACAATACTCCATCATGACTTCAGAATGGACTAATATGACATCACAATACTCCATTATGACATCACAATGCTCTTATCACAATACTTCATTATGGTGTCACAATGAACTATTATGACATCATAATACTCATTAAGACATCGCATTGGACTTTTAAGACATCAGAATATTTCATTATGACATCACAATACTCTATTATGACATCGAAATGCTCTGTTATGACATCACAATGCTCTATTATGACATCACAATACTGCATTATGACATCACAATGTCTATTATGACATCACAATTTTCCATTATGACATCACAATGCACTATTATGACATGACAATACTCCATTACGATATCACAATGCTCTATTATGATATCACAGTGCTCTATTATGACATCACAAAACTCCATTATGACAACACAATGCTCTATTATGCCATCACATTACTCAATTATCACATCACAGTTATCTATTATGATATCATAATGCTCTATTATGATATGCCAATACTTTATTGATATGACAATACTCTATCAGGACATCACCATGGAATATTATGATATCACAATATTCCATTATGACATCAAAATGCTCTGTTATCACATCACAATACTCACTTAGGATATCACAAAACTCTAAGAATGACGTCACAATGCTCTATTATGACATCACAATGCTCTATTAAGACATCCAAGTTCTCCATTATGACATCACAATGAACAAATATGACATCACAATACTCCAGTATTACATCACAATGTCTATTATGACATCACAATACTTATTATGAAATCACAATGAACTATTATGACATCAGAATTCTCCGTTATGACTTCACAATGAACTATTATGAATCACAATACTTTATTATGATGTCACAATGAACTTTTATGATAACACAATACAGCATTATGATATTACCATGCTCTATTATGACATCACAAAACTCTATGACATCACAATGCTCTATTATGACATCACAATATTCCATTATGACCCAACAATGAACTATAATGACAACATGATACAGCATTATGATATCATAATGCTCTATTATGACATCACTGTACTCGATTATGACATCACAATGCTCTATTATGACATCATAATACTACATTATGACAACACAATGAACCATAATGACAACACAATACAGCATTGTGACATCAGAATGCTCTATATGACATCACAAAACTCAATTATGATATCACAGTGCTCTATTATAATATCACAATGCTCTATTATGACATGCCAATATTCCATTAAGACGTCACAATACTCCATTACGACATTTCAATGCTCTATTATGACAATACAATGCTCTATTATGACATTGCAATACTCCCTTATGACATCACAGTGGATTATAATGACAACACAAGAAAGCATTATGATATCACAATGCTCTATTATGACATCACAATACTCAATTTTGACATCACAATACTCGATTATGACATCACAATGCTCCATTGTGACATCGCAATGTTCTAATTTGACATCACAATACTCCTTTATGACACCCCAATACTTCATTATGACATCAAAATACTCCTTTATGACATCACAATACTCCATTATGACATCACAATGCCCTATTAATTTCATCACAATATTCCATTTTGACATCAATATACTCTATTGTGACATCTCAATACTCCATTATAACATCATAATGGACTAAATGACAACCCAGCAGAGCATTGTGATATCAAAGTGCTCTATTATGACATCATAGTACTCGATTATGACATCATAATTCTCTATTATGACATGCCTATACTCCATTTAGACATTACAAAACCCATTATGACATCACAATGCTCAATTATGATACCACAATACTCCTTTATGACACACCAATACTCCATTATGATGTTAAAATCCTCCTTTATAACATCACAATATTCCATTATGACATAACAATGGACTATAATGACAACAAAATACAGCCTTATATCACAATGCTCTATTATAACATCACAATCCTCCTTTATGACATCACAATACTCCTGTGTGACATCTCAATGCTCTATTATGACAACACTCCATTATGAAGTCAAAACACTGTTATGACATCACAATACTCCATTATGACATCACAATACTCTATTATGACATCACAAATATCTATTATGACCTCACAGTACTCAATTATGACATAATACTCCATTATGACATCACAATGCTCTATTATGACATCACATTGCTCTTATTACATCACAATTCTCCATTATAACATCACAATGCTTTATTTCACAACATAACACTCCTTTATGACATCATAATGCTCTATTAGGACAATATAATATTCCATTATGACACAAAATGCACTATTGTGACATATCAATACTTCTTTTATGACATCACATTGGACTGCTTTAACCTCACAACACTCTATTATGTCATCACAATGGACTATTATGACTTCACAATACTCCATTATGACTTTAGAATGGATATTATGACATCACAATACTCCAGTTGACATCATAATGCTCTATTATGACATCATATTACTCCATTATGACAACACAATGCTCCATTATGACATCACAATTCTCTTTTATGACATGACAATAATCCATAATGACATCACAAGGCACTATTATGACATTACAATACTCCATTACAATGTCACAATGGACTATTATGACATCACAATAGTCCATTATGACATCAAAATACTCCTTTATGACATCACAATTCTCCATTATGACATCACAGTGGACTATAATGACAACAGAATACAGCATTATATGACAATGCTCTATTATAACACCATAATGCTCCTTTATGACATCACAATGCTCTATTATGCAATCACAATGCTCTAGTATGACTTCAAAATACTCTAATATGACATCACAATAACACACATATGACATCACAATGGGCTATTATGACATAATAATACTCCTTTATGACATCACAATGCTGTATTATGTCTTCACAATACTCTATTATGAAATCTCATTGCTCTATTATGATATGTCAATATTCCACTGACATCACCATACTCCATCATGACATCACAATGGACTATTATGACACCACAATACTCCATTATGACATCACATTGCTCTTTATGACATCACAATACTCCATTATGACATCACATTCTCTATTGTGACATCACAATACTTTATAACATCACAATGAACTATTATAACATCACAATGCTCCATTTTGACATCACAATGCTCCATTATGCCATCACAATACTCCCTTATAACATCATAATGCTCTGTTAGGACAATACAATATTCTATTATGACACAAAATGCACTATTATGACATAAAAATACTTCTTTATGACATCCCAATGGACAGCTTTGACCTCACAACACTCCATTATGACATCACAGTGGACTATTATGACTGCAGAATACTCCGTTATGATATCTCAATGGCTATTATGACATCACAATACCCCCGTTCACATCAAAATGCTCTATTATGACATCACTATACTCAATTATGACATCAGAATGATCTCTTGTGACATCACAATGCTCTATTGTGACATCACATTGCTCCATTATGATATCACAATACTCCCTATGAATTACAATGCTCTATTATGACATGACAATAATCTATAAGGACATCACAAAGAATTATAATGTCATTTCAATACTGCATTATGACATCACAGAACTCTATTATAACATGCTAAAACTCCATTATGACTTCACAATACTCAATTATTACATCCCAATGCTCTATTAAAACATCACAATACTCCAATATGACATCACAAGGCACTATTATGACATGACAATACTGCAATGTGACACCACAATGGACAATTGTGTCATTACAATACACCATTTTGAAGTCACTATAGACTATTATGACATCACAATACTCCATTATGACTACAATGAACCATAATGACAACACATTAAAGCATTATGATGTCACAATGCTCTATTATGACATCACAATACTCTATTTCATGTCACAATGGACTATTGTGACATCACAACCCTCCATTATGACATCAAAATACTCTATTATGACATCACAATACTCCAATATGACATCACAATGCTCTTTTATGACATCAATGCTTTATTATGACATCACAATACTCCTTTATGACATCACAATACTACATTATGACATCAAACTGAACTATTATGATATCACAATACTTGATATGACATCAAAACACACTATTATGACATCACAATACTCCATTATGATAACACAATGCTCTATTATGTCATCACAATGCCCCATTATGACATCACAATTGTCTGTTACATAATTACAATGTTTTCTTGTGACATCACAATGCTCCATTATGACATAACAAAACTATATTATGACATCACAATATTCCCATATGATGTCTAAATGAACTATTCTGACATCACAATACTTAATTATTACATCACAATCCTCTTTTTGACATGAAAATACTCCATTATGACGTCACAATGAACTATTATGATATAACAATTCTCAATTATGACATCACATTACTCAATTGTGATGTCACAGTGTACTACTATGACATCACAAAACTCCATTGTGACAATCTAATGGACTGTTGTGACATCACAATATTCGATTAAGAGTTCACAATGGTCTATTATGATGTCACAGTACTCATTTATGACATCAAATTACTCCATTATGGTGTCACAATTCTGTATTATGACACAAAATACTCCATTATGACATCACAATGGACTATTATGACATTACAATACTTCATTACAACATAACAGTGCTTTATTATGACATCTCAATACTCCATTATGACACCACAATGCTCTAATACGACATCACAATCCTCCATTATGACATCACAATACTGCATTATGACTTCACAGTACTCCATTATGACATCACAGTGCTCTATTACGACATTACAATATTCCATTAAGACATCAAAATGCTTTATTATGACAACACAATACTCCATTATGATATCAAAATGAAGTATTATGACATTACAAATCTCAGTTACGACATCACAATACTCCATTATAACATGAAAACGCTCTATCATGACATCATAATACCCCATTATGATGTCACAATGGACTATTATGACATGACAAATCTCCATTATGATATCGCAATACTCGATTGTGACGTCACAATGNTCTATAATGACATCACAATGCTCAATTAGGACATCACAATACTCCATTATGACATCACAGTACTCCATTATTACATCACAATACTCGTTTATGACATCACAATGGACTATTATGACATGACAATACTCTGTTATGACCTCAAAATGCTCTATTATGATATATCAATACTCCATTATGACACTTCAAATGACTATTATGACATCACAATGCTCTGTTATGACATCACAATACTATATTATGACATACCTATGCTCTATTATGACATGACAACACTTCATTTTCATGTCACAGCACTCCATTATGACATCACAATGCTCTATAATGACATCACAATACACCATTATGANATCACAATACTCCATTATGATATTACAATGCTCTATTATGACATTAAAGCACTCCTTTTTGACATCACAATATTCCATTATGACATCACAACACTACATTATGACATCATGATACTCTATTGTGACATAACATTACTCCATTATGACATCACAATACTTCATTATGACATCAATACTCTATTATAACATGACAATACACCTTTAAGACATCACAATGGAGTATTATGACTTCACAATACTCTATTATGACATCAAAACGCTACATTATGTTATCCCAACACTCCATTATGATATCACAAAGCTCTACTGCATATCTTATTAGTGCATTATGATGTCACAATGGCCATTATGACATTAAAATACTCCTTTTTTAAACCACAAATTTCTATTATGACATCACAATACTCCATTATGACATCACAATGGGCTATTATGATATCTAAATGCTCTATTATGACATCACAATACTCCATTACCACATTACAAGGGACTATTATCACATCACAATGCTCTATTATGACATCACAAGGGACTATTATGACATCACAGTGTTCTATATGACATCACAATATTCCATTATAAAATCACAATGAACTATAATGACATCAAAGTACTCTATTATAACGTCATAATGGACTATTATTACATCACAGTATTCCATTACGATTTCATAGTAGACTGTCATGACATCACAATACTCCATTATGACTTGAGAATAAACTTATGACATCACAATGGACTATTATGACATAACAATACTCTATTATGACACCATAATACTCCATTTTGACATCACAATGCTCTATTATTAATCACAATACTACTTTATGACAATCCAATGCTCTATTATGACATCACAATGGACTACTATGACATCACAATGCTCTATTATAACATGACCACACTACTCCTTTATGCTATCACAATGTTCTATTATGACATGACAATACTGCACTATGACAATACAATGCTCTGTTAGGACATCATAATACTCATTATGACAGAACAAAGGACTATTATGATATCTCAGTGCTCTATTATGACATCACAATACTCCATTTTTGACCTCACAATGGACTATTATGACATCACAGTGCACCATTATGACATCACAGTGTTCCATTATGACATCACAATACCCTAGTATAACAACAGTCTTACATTATATCATAATATTTTATGAGAACATCACAATGCTCCATTATAACATCACAATGGACATTTATGACATCTCAGTGCTCCATTTTGATATAAAATAGACTATTATGAAATCACAATGCTCTAGTATACCATCACAATGGATAATTTGACATCACAGTGATCAATTATGATTTTGATATTCTATTATGACATCACAATGCTCTTTTGACATGAGAAAACTCCATTATGACATCACCGTGCTCTACTATGACATAACAATGCCCTATTATAACATCCTAAGGTTCTATTATGACATCACAATGCTCCATTATGACATCACAATGCTCTATTATGACTACACAATGCACCATTATGACATCACAATCCTCAATTATGACATCACAATTATCTATTATGACATCACATTTCTCCATTACAACATCACAATGCTCTCCTATGACATCAAAATTGACAACTATGACAACACGATTGTCCTTTATGATGTCACAATGCTCTATTATGACAACACAGTAATCCATTATGATATCACAATGCTGTACTATGACATCACAATGCATCATTAGCCTAAACAGTACTCTATTTTGCCCTTACAATGCTCTATTATGATGTCACAGTATTCTATTATGACATCACAATGCTCCACTATGACATTACAATGCTTTATTATTACATCATAATGCTCTATTATGACACCAAAATTCTCCATTATATCAAATTGCTCTATTATTACAGCACAGTATTTCATTATGACATTGCATTGCTCTAATATAGCAACTCGATGTACTATTTTGACATCACAGAGCTCTTCTATGACATCACACTGTTTTACTTGGACAATGCATTGAGCTATTATGACACCACAATGCTGCATTATGACATCACAATGCTCTATTATGACACAAAATAATCCATTATGATATCACAATGCTCTACCATGCCATCTCTCAGCTCAATTATTGTGTCACAATGGTCTCGTAAGAAAACACAATGCTCTTCTATGACATCACATTGCTCTATTTTGACATCACAATGCTCCACTATGACATCATAATGCTCTATTAAGATATCACAATTGTATAATTTGTCATCATAATGCTCTAATATGACTTCACAATGCTCTACTTCGACATCATAATCCTCAACTATGGCATCACATTGCTGTACTATGAGTTCAAAACGCTCCTTATGACATCATGATGCTCTTCTATGACATCACAATGCTCCACTCGGACATAACAGTGTTCAACTGTGACATCATAATGCTCTATTATGACATAACTATGCTCTACTGCAACATCATAATGATCAACTATGACATCACAATGCTGTACTAAGACATCACAATGCTCTTTTATGTGGTCACAATGAGCTATTTTGACATTAAAATGCTTCATTATGATATCACAATGCTCTGCTATGACATCACAGTGCTCAATTTTAATATCACAATGCTCTAATATGACATCATAATGATCTAGCATGACATCACAGAGCTCTATTATGTATTCACAATGCTCTAGTATGTTTTCACAAGGCTCTATTATGATATCACAATGCTCTAATATGATATAATATTGGTCTTTTATAATATCACAGTGCTCTATTATGATATTAACATGGTCTGCTTTGACAACAAATGTGACATTATGACATCACAATACACCATTTTGACCTTACAATGCTCTATATGATATCAAATTGCTCTACTATGACATCAAAATACTCTATTATAATACACAATACTCTATTATGACATCACAATGCTCCATTATTATATCAATGCTCTACCATGACATCAAAATTCTCTATTGTATCATTACAGTGCTCTACTATGTCATCATATTGCTGTTTTATGATATCACAACACTCTACAATGACATGACAAATCTCAATTATGACATCACAATGCCATATTATGACATTACAATGCTGTATATGACCTAACAATGCTCTACTGTCACATCACAATATTCTATTATTACATCACAATTCTCTACTGTGATATCACCCAGCTCAGTTATGACATCACAATGGTCTAGTAAGGAATCACAATGCTGTTCTATGACATCACATTGCTCTACTTTGACATCACAATGCTCAACTATGACATCAGAATGCTCTATTATGACATCACAATGCTATAATATTCATCACAATGCTCTAATATGACTTCATAATGCTCTACTGTGACATCATAATGCTCAACTCTGACATCACATTGCTCTACTGTGATATAACAATGCTCAACTGTGACATCATAATGCTCTATTATGACATCACAGTGCTCTACTTAGACATCATAATGCTCTACTAAGGCATTAAAATGCTCTATTATGAGGTTTCAATGCTCTGTTTTGACATTACAATGCTCCATTATAACATCACAATGCTCTGTTATGACATCACAATCCTCAACTATGATATCATAATGCTAGATTATGACATCACAATGCTCTACTATGTTATCACAATGCTCTAACATGACATCTGCATGCTCTACTGTGACCTCATCATGTGACATTTTGACATCACAATACTCCATTTTGACATCACAATGCTATACATGATATCAATTTGATCTAGTATGATATCACAGTGCTCTATTATGACAAATCAAGGCTTTATTATGCAATCACAATGCTCCAATATGACATCACAATGCTCTACTATGACATCACAATAATCAACTATGATGTTGCTGTGCTCTACTATGACATCATATTTCTCTCCTATGTCATCACAATGTGCTATTATTACATCACATTGCTCTATTTTGAAATCTCAATGCTCTACTAGTTGTCACAATCCTCAACAATGACATTGTGATGCACTATTATGACATCATAATGCTCTNTTATGACAATACAATGCTCTATTGTGACATCTCAATGCTCTATTATGACATCACAGTGCTTAACTATGATATCCTGGTGCTCCATAATGACATCACAATGATCTTCTATGTCATCACAATACTCTACTCTGACATCACAACAGTGTGCTACTATTACACCGCAATGGTCTACTCTGACATAACAGTGCTCTATACCATGACATCACAATGTTCAAATATGACATCAAAATGAGGTACAATGTCATCACAATGCCTTAATATTATATCACAATGATCTACTATGATGTCACAATGCTCTACTATGACATCAAAACTCAGTACTGTGAATCCACAGTGCTCTAAAATGACATCACAATTCTTTAATATGACGACACAGTGCTCTCCTTGAAAAAACAATGCCCTCCCATGACATCACAATGCTCTACTATGACGCTGCAATGCTCTAATATGACATCACAATGCTCTACTGTGATATAACAGTGATCTACTATGACTCACAATGCCTTGTATGACATCACAATACACTATGTTACAACACAGTGCTCCAACTATGACATCACAATACTCTACTGTGACACTGCAGTGCTCTGTTTCACATCACAATAATCTACTATTACATCACAATACTATCCTGAGACATCACAATGCTCTAATATTACATGAGAATTGTCTACTATTATACCACAATGCTCTACTATGATACTAAAGTGCTCTATTAAAATACAACAAAGCTCGATTATGACATCACAGTGCTATAAGATGACACCACAGTTTTCTACTATGACTTCACAATAATCCAATATGACATCAGAATGTTCTTTTCTGAGTCAACGGTGCTCTAGTATGACATCACAATTCTCTACTATGACACCACTTTGCTCTATTATGACATCACAGTTCTCTATCATGACATGACAACGCTCTAGCCTGCCCTCACAGTTCTCTACTATGAAACACAGTCCTCTATTATGACAACAAATCGCTCTTGCATGTTATTACAATACTCTCCTATGAAACCACAATGCTCTATTATTACATCACAATGCTCTACTATGGCATCACAATGCTCTACTCTGACATCACAACAATGTGCTACTATTACACCACAATAGTCTACTCTGATATCACAGTGCTCTACTATGACATTACAATATTATATTGTAACATCACAATGATCTACCTGATACCACAATGCTCTTGTATGTTATCACAATACTCTCCTATGACACCACAATGCTCTACTATGACACCACAAACTCTAATAAGACAGCACAATGCTNGACTATAACATCACAAATCTCTACTATGACATCTTAATGCTGTAGTATTACTTCACAGTGCTCTACTATGACATCACAGTGCTCTACTCTGAACTCACAGTCCTCTATTATGATATCACAGTCCTTTACTATGACATCACAATGCTCTATTATGACACCACAATCCCTCATTATGACATCAGAATTCTCAAATATAACACCACAATGCTCTACTATGAAACAACAATGCTCAATTATGACATCACAATGCTCTAGTATACCACTTTGCTCTACAATGATGACACAATTTTCTACTATGAGATCACAGTGCTCTATTAAATCAATACAATGCTCTACTATGACATGAAAATGCTCTACTATTACATGACAATCTTCTACTATGACATCACAATGCTCTACATTGATACCACAGTGCTCTTTTATGCCACCTCAATACTCTACTAAAATAGGACAATGGTTTACTATGGCACCACAGTTCTTTAGTATGAAACCACAATGCTCTGTTATGACACCACAATGCTCTACTACGACTGAGCTATGCTCTGTGACATCACAATTTTATAATATGTCATCGCAGTGTTCTTCTGACTTCAAAATGCTATGCTATGACATCACATTGCTCTATTATCATGCAACAGTACTCGACTATGACAAGAGAATGCTCTATTATCCCAACACAGTGTTCTGTTATGACATCACAGTACTCTATTATGACAGTGCTCCGCAATGATATCATAATAATCTCCTATGACACGACAATGCTCTACTGTAACACCACAATTCTCTCCTATGACATCAGAGTACTCTACGATGAAATTGAAATGCTATATAATGACATCACAATGCTCTAATCTGATAACACAGTACTGTAGTATGACACCACAATGTTCATCTTTGACATCACAATGCTCTACTATGACATTACAATACTTTAATATGACATCACAGTGCTCTATTATAACAACACAGCAGTCTATTATGACACCTAAGTGCTCTACTATGATACCACAGTGCTCGACTATGATATCATAGTGCTCTACTATGACTCCACAATGCACTACTCTAACATCAAAATGCTCTACTGTGACTTCACAATGATTTTGTATGGTAACAAAATGCTCTAATATGACATCACAGTTTTCTACTATTACATCACAGTGCCCTACTAAGACAACTCAATAGTCTATTATGACACCAAAATGCTCTACTATGATACCACAATGCTCTACAATGACACCACAGTGTTCTACTATGACATCACAATGCCCTATTATGGCATCACAATCCCTTGTTATAACATCACAATTCTCAAATATGACATCACAATGATCTACTATGACACCACAATACTCTACTATGAAACAACAATGCTCTATTTTGACATCATAATGCTCTAGATTGATAGCACTGCAATGCTCTACCAAGAAAGGAAAATGCTTTACTATGGCACCACAATTCTCTAGTATGAAACAGCAATGCTCTACTATGACAACACAATGCTCTACTAGGAGATCACATTGCTCTATTTTGTCAACAGAATGCTCTACTATGACACAAAAATCCTCTGCTGTGAAACAACAATGCTCTATCATGACATTACAGTGCTCTACTTTGATACCACAGTGCTCTATTATGACACCACAATGCTCTACTAAGATAGGACAATGCTTTACTGTGGCACCACTATTCTTTAGTATGAAACCACAATCCTCTATTATGACATCCCAATACTCTACTATGACATAGCTATGCTCTATTATGACATTAAAATTTTATAATATGACATTGCAGTGCTCTTAATGACACCAGAACACTATGCTATACAATCACATTGCTCTATTATGACACAACAGTACTCTACTATGACATGACAATGCTCTATTATGACACCACAATGATCTACTATGACAACATAGTATTCTACTAAGACATCAGAGTGCTCTGCAATTATAGCACAATTATCTCTTATTTCACCACCATACTGTAACACAACAATGTGCTATTATGACACTACAATGCTCNACTATGTCATCTAAGTGCTCTACTATTATGACATCACAATGATCTACTCTGATATCACTGTGTTGTACTATATCACAATACTCTACTATAACACCACAATGCTCTACTATGACACTACAATGCTCTATGAGCCCACAGTGCACTACTATGATAACACAATGCTCTACTGTGAGACCACAATTCTCTGATATAACATGAGAATACTCTACTACGAAATCACAATGCTCTACTATGACACTACAATGCTCTAGTATCATAGCACATTGGTCTTCTATAACATCAGAGTACACTATTTGAAACCAAAATGCTCTACTTAAGAGACCACAATTCTCTACTGTGCCATGAGAATACTCTACTATGAAATCACTCTGTTCTACTATGACACCACAGTGCTCTACTATTCTAACACATCGGTCTTCTATGACAACAGAAGATACTATGTGACACCACAATGCCCTACTATGACATCACAATGCTCTACTATGACACCACAGTGCTCTGTTGTGACATCACAATTCTCTACTGTGCTGTACTATATCACAATACTCTACTGTGATACCATAATGCTCTACTATGATACCACAATGCTCTTCTATGACACCACAAGGCTCTATGAGCCCACAGTGCACTACTATAACAACAAAATGCTCTACTGTTTGACCACAATTCTCTGTAATGACATAAGAATTCTCTACTATGACATCACAATGCTATCCTGTGAAACCACAATACTCTAATATTATATGACAATGGTCTACTATGACACCACAATGCTCTACTATGAAACCACAAAGCTCAATTATGACACCACAGCCCTCTAATATGACACCACAGTGTTCTACTATGACATCACAATGCTCTAATATCACATCAGAATGCTCTCCTCTGATATGATGGTGCTCAGCTATGACATCACAATTCTCTACTATGATACCATATTGCTCTTCTATGGCATCACAGTGCTCTGCAATGATATCATAATGATACCACAGTACTCTACTGTAATACAACTGTGTGCTACTATGACACCACAGTGCTTTACTATGACATTACAATACTATATTATGACAGCACAATGATCTACTCTAATACCATAGTACTGTACTATGACACCACCATGTTGAATTTGACATCACAGCACTCTACCATGACATCACAATACTCTACTATGACACCACAATCCTCTATTATGATGTCACAATACTGTACTATGAAAACACAATGCTGTTTCATGACATAACTGTACTCTATTTGACATCACAGTTGTCTGCTATGAATCACACGGCTCTATTATGACAACAAAACGCTCTATTAATACATCACAATGCTCTACTCTGACACGACAAAACTATACTGTGATATGAAAATGCTCTAATATGACTTCACAGGTCTCTACTATGACATCAAAGTGCTCTACTATGACATCACAATGTTCTCCTATAATACAACAATGCTTTACTCTGTCATCATAACACTCTACTAGGACACCACAGTGCTCTATTGTGACATCATAATGCTCTACTATGGCATTACAATGCTATCCTGTGATACCCTCATGTTCTAATATTACATGACAATGGTCTACTATGACACCACAGTGCTCTACTATGACAAAATAATGCTCTACTATGAGACTAAAATGCTCTATTATGATACCACAAATCTCTATTATGAAATTACAGTGCTCAAAAATGACACCATAGTGTTCTTCTATGACATCACAATGCTCTAATATAATATCAGAATGCTCTCCTCTGATACGATGGTGCTCTAGNATGACATCATAATTCTCTACTATGACACCACATTGCTCTACTATGACATCATAATGCTGTAATATGATATCACAGTGCTCTACTATGATATCACAATACTCTACTATGACATCATAATCCTCTATTATGACCTCACAATGCTCTACTATGATATCACAAAGCTCTACTAAGACATCACAATGCTGTCCTACAACATCACAATGCTCTAACATCACAAAACCTTTTTATGACATCACATTTCTGAAGTATGACATCATAATTTTCAAATATGACACTACAATGCTCTACTATGAACCAACAATGTTCAATTATGACATCACAATGCTCTACTATTATACCACCTTGATCCACTATGACATCACAATGCTGTTTCATGACATATCAGTACTCTACTTGACAACCCAGAACTCTACTATGACATCATGGTGCTCTTCTATGACATTACAGGTTTTTACTATGACACCACAATGCTCTACTATGACACCACAGTCCTTTCTTATGATACCACAATGTTCTCCTATGATATCACAATGCTGTATTATGACATCACATTGCTCTCTCTACTATGAAATTACTATGCTCTACTATGACAGCACAATGGACTACTATGATACAACAATGCTCTACTATGACATCACAGTGTTGTTCTATGACATAACAGTACTCTATTTTACATCACAGTACTCTACTATGACATCCCAGTGCTCTTCTATGACATTACAGTGCTTTACTATGACACCACAATGCTCTACTACTACACCACATTGCTCTCTTATGACACCACAGTGCTCTACTATGTCACCACTATTCTCCTATGACACCACAATGCTCTGTTATGACAGCACAGTGCTTTACAATGATACTACAGTGCTCTACTCTGACATCAGTTTTTTAATATGACATCACAATGTGCTCCTATGACAAAACAATGCTCTATTGTGAAATGACAGTGTTTTAATATGATACCACAATGCTCAAATATTACATTACAGTGCTCAATTATGACACCATAGTGCTATACTTTGAAACCATAATACTGCCTTATGACAACACAATGATCTACTATGACACCATTATTACCTACTATGACATCACGGTGCTCTAGTAAGGCATCACCATGCTCTACTATGACACCACAATGCACTACTGTGATGCCACAATGCTCTACTAGAGTCACCATAATGCTCTTCTATTACATCATAATTCTCTATTATGATATGACAATGCTCTGCTATAACACCACAGTGCACTCCTATGATATTGCAGTGCTCTTCAATGATGTCACCATATACTATGTGACACCACAATGCTCTACTATGACATTATAGTGCTCTACTGTTACAACACAATGTTCTAGAATGACATGAAAATACTCTACTATGATAACAATGCTTGACTATGATATCATAGTGCTCTACTATGACTCCACACTGTTCTACTCTGACATCACAATGCTCTACTATGACACCACAATGTTCTACCATGCTACCAAAATGCTCTAGTATGACATCACAGTTCTCTACTATGACATCACAGTGATCTACTATGCCATCACAATGCTCATCTATGATATACCTCAATGCTATACTATGAAATAGCAATGCTATACTATGATATCACAATGCTCTACTATGACACCACAGTGCTCTTCTATGATATTACAGTGCTCTACTATGACATCACAGAACAGTATGTTACACCATAGTGCTCTACTATGACATCACAGAACACTATGTTACACCAAAGTACTCTACTATGACATCACAATGCTCACTTATAACACAATGCTATCCTATGAGACACAGCAATGCTATACTATGATATCACAATACTCTCCGATGACACCACAATGCTCTACTCTGACTCCACAGTGCTTTACTATATCAAAATGGTCTACTATGACATCACATAACACATCAGACACCATAATGCTCAACCATGACATCACAGTGCTCTACAATGACTCCAACATATTCTACTAGGACATTACTATTCTCTGCTATTGCACCACAATGCTCTATTATGACAACATAGTACTCTACTATGACATCACAGTGTCTGTTGTGAAACCACAATGTTCTACCTATGACATCACAATGCTTTACTAGGACAATAATTGCCCAACTTTGACACCATAGTGCTCTAAAACGCCACAATGTTCTACTCAGACATCTCAATTGTCTACTCTCATATCACAGTTCTCTAACACGACATCACATTGCTCTTCTATGACATCACAAAACTCTACTATGACATGACAATGCTCTACTATGGCACCACAATTCTCTCTTATGACAATCAATACTGAACTATGAAATAACAATGTTTTACTATTATACCATAAAGTGGTACAATGATATCATAATGTTCTACTATGACATCTCAGTACTCTATATGACATACAATGCTCTGCTCAGACATGACAGTGCTCTACTATGACAAGACAATGCTTACTATTAGACCAAAATTTTATAATATGACATCACCATGATCGACTATGATATCACACTATGAAACCACAATGTTCTACTATGACATCACAATGCTCTACTATGGCACCACAATATTCTACTATGACATCACAATATTGTTCTATGACATAACAATACTCTATTTGACATCACAGTACTCTACTATGACATCACAGTGCTCTTCTATGACACCACAATGCACTCTTATGACACCACAATGCTCTACTGTGATAGCACAGGGCTCTAATATGAAAACACAATATATTACTATGACACCACAATGCTCTACTATGCCACCACAGTTCTCTACTATGACATTACATTTGTCTACTATGACACCACAGTGCTCTACTAAGACACCACAATGCTTGACTATAACATCTCAGTTCTCTAGTAGGACATCATAGTTCTCTACTATGGCATCACTGCTTTACTATGACATAACAGCACACTAAGTAACATCACAATTATCAACTATGACATCACATATTTCTACTATGTATAAACAATGTTCTACTATGACAGCAAAGTTCTCTACTCTGATACTACAATCTCGACTATGACATAACAGTGCTGTACTATGACTCCACATTCTTCTTCTAAGACTTACAATAGCCTACTTTGACATAACAATGCTCTTCTAGGATACCACAGTTATCTAATATGACATCACATGGGTCTACTATGACATCTCAATACTCTCCTATGACACAACAATGCTCTATTATGACATGAGAATGCTCTACTATGACACCACAATGATCTTCAATGACACCACAGTGCACTACTATGACATCACAATGCTCTAGTATGACACCACAGTGCTCTTCTATCATATCACAGTGCTCTTCTATGACATCACAGTACACTCTGTTATACCACAATGCTCTACTATGACATCACAGTGCTGTACTATGACAACACAATGCTCTATTAAGACAACAAAATGCTCTGTTATTATACCACAATGCTCATCTATGATATCACAGTTCTCTACTATGACATCACAGTGCTCTACCATGACACCTCAATGCTCTCCTATAACAGCACAATGCTATACTATGACACAACAATGCCATACTATGATATCACAATGCTCTACTGTGACACCACAGTCCTCTACTATGGTATCACAGTGCTCTTTTATGAAATCACTGTACACTATTTGACACCATAATGTTCTACTATGACATTACAATGCCCTATTATGACACAACCATGATCTAATATGACATCACAGTTCTCTACTATGACATCACAGTGCTCTACTATGATCACAATGTTCTACTATGACATGACAATGCTATACTATGATATAACAATGCTCCAATATGACACCACAGTGCTCTAGTATGACATCACAATGCTATGCTCTGATACCACAATGCTCTGGCATGATATCACAATACACTCATATGACACCACAATGCTCTGCCATGACACCACAATGCTCCACTATGATATCACAATGCTCTTCTATGACATCACAGAAAACTGTGTGATACCACAATGCTCTGCTATGACATCACAGTGCTCTTTATGAAACCACTGTACACTGTTTGACACCATAATGTTCTATTAAGACATCACAGTACTCTACTATGATACCAAAATGCTCTAACATGACATCATAGTTCTCTGCTATGACATCACAGTGCTCTACCATGATATTGCAATGCTCTCCTGTGACACCAGAATGCTATACTATGACTTGACAATGCTATACCATGATATCACAATGCTCTACTATGATACCACATTGCTCTACTCTGGTACCACAGTGCCAGTACAATGGCAGTATAGTTTGTGACATATAATGTTCTACTATGACATGACAATTCTCTATTATGATACAAGAATTATCTAATGTAACATAACAGTTCCCTACTATGAAATCACAGTGCTTTATTATGACATCACAATGCTCTCCGATGATGCCACAACACTCTACTATGGCATGAAAATGCTCTACTATGACATCACAATTCTCTGCTACAACACCACAGTGTTCNATTATTACATCACAATGCTCTACTATGGCATCATAATGCTATCCTATGACACCACAATTGTAATATTACACAAAAATCTCTACTATGACATCACAATGCTCTACTATGAAACCATAGTGCTCTATTACAAAACCATAGTGCTATACCATAACAACACAATGCTCTACTATGAGATGAAATGCTCTACTCTGATACCACAGTGCTTGATTATGACAATACAGTGCTCTGCTATGATACCACAGTGTTCTACTGTGACATCACAAGTGCTCAACTATGACATCCCATTTCTCTACCATGACCTGAAAATGCTCTAGGATGCCATCTCAATTCTCTTCTATGACAAGACAGTGTTCTATTATGACATCAAACTGCACAATTATGACATCACAATGCTTTCCTATGACACAACTGTCTACCAAGATACCACAATGCTCTTGTGTGATATCACAATAACTCCTATGATACCACAATACTCTACTATGACACCACAGTGCTCTACTATGACACCACAGTGCTCTACTATGATATCACAGTGCTCTACTATGATATCACAGAACACTAGGAACACTGGCGACTTCTCTTTCAACTTTGCTCAGGAAGGTGATAAGAACAGTAAATTCCCTTAGATCCAATGCACTGTACTTTCTAGTAACAGGAGTAATCTTTCAACTGTGTATGTGAATGGGAGTAGAACAACAATGAGTTTGCTTCCCAGAAAAGCACTGTTGTTTCTAGGACAAGAGGCAACCTCTGCTTCAATTGCATTTATGAATGTGAACACAACAGTGGGTTCCCTTATTACAAGAAACATACTTTGTTCTGAAGAAAGAAGCACTTCTCTTTTTACTGTATTTCCCAAAGCGACTAGAACAGTGTACTTGCTCAGAAGAAAAGCACTGTGTTTTCAAGAAAGAGAGGTGATTTCTCTTTCAACTTTAGTTCCTTACAATAAACACATTTTGTTCTGAAGAAAGAGGCTCTTCTTTTTTAATGTATTTTTCAATGGGACTAGAACAGTCAGACATCTCAGAAGGAAACCACTGTGTTTTCTAGAAAGACAGATGCTTTCTCTTTCTTCTTTGCTCATGAAAGTGATAAGATCCAATCCATGATACTTGCAAGTAACAGACTCGAGTTCTGGTTCAACTATGTATGTGAATGTGAGTCGAACAGGGACTTTGCTTACAAGAAGAGCACTGCTGTTTCTAGGACAAGAGGAATCCTCTGTTTCAATTGTGTTTATGAATGTGAATACAACAGTGAGTTCCCTTACAAGAAACACACTTTGTTCTGAAGAAAGAGACACTTCTCTTTCTACTGTATTTATCAATGCAACTAGAACCATGAGCTTGCTCAGAAGAAAAGCACTGCGTTTTCTACAAAGACAGGCTATTTCTCCTTCAACTTTGCTCAGAAAAGTGAGAACAGTGGGTTCTCTTAGATCCAATGCACTGTACTTCCTAGTAATAGCCGTGAGTTGCTTTCAATTTTGTATGTGAATGTGAGTAGAACAGTGATGTTACTTACAAGAAAAGCACTGTTGTTTCCACAATAAGAGGCAACCTCTGTTTCAATTATATTTATGAATGTGAATACACCAGTGAGTTCCCTTACAAGAAACACACTTTGTTCTGAAGAAAGAAGCATGTCTCTTTTTATTGGATTTCCCAATGTGACTAGAAGAGTGAGCTTGCTCAGAAGAAAAGTACTGTGTTTTCTAGAAAGACAAGCGATTTTTCTTTCAACTTTGCACAGAAAAGTGATAGAAACAGTAGGTTCTCTTAGATCTAATGCATTACACTTTCTAGTAACACACACGAGTTATCTTTCAACTGTGTATGTGAATATGAGTACAACAGTGACTTTGCTTACAAGAATAGCACTGTGGTTTCTACAAGAGGCATCCTCTCTTTCAATTATGTTTATGAATGTGAATACAGCAGTGAGTTCCCTTACAAGAATAACATTTTGTTCTGAAGAAATGGCACTTCTCCTTTTACTGTATTTCCTAATGGGACTAGAACAGTGAGCTTGCTCAGAAGAAAAGAACTGTGTTTTCTAGAAAGACAGGAGATTTCTCTTTCAACTTCACTCAGAAAAGTGATAAGAACAGTGGGTTCTCTTAGATCCAAAGCACTGTATTGCTAGTAGCAGACGCAAGTTTTCTTTCAACTGTATATTTGAATGTGAGTAGCACAGTGATTTTGCTTACTAGAAAATCACTGTTGTTTCTAAACAAAAAGGCAACATGGCTTTCAACTTCATTTGTTTGTCTGTATACAACTATGAGTTCCCTTATAAGAAACACACTGTGTTTCCAATAAAACGACATCTTCTCTGTGAAATACATTTACCAATGTGACTAGAAAAGTGAGTTTTCAGGAAAAAAGCACTGTGCTTTCTGATAACAAGGGTGATTTCTCTTTCAACTTTGCTAAGAACTGTGGGATTTCTTAGATCCAATGCACTATACTTGCTAGTAAAAGAGGTGGGTTGCCATTCAACTGTGTATGTGACTCTCACTAGAACAATGACTTTCCATCCAAGGAAAGCATGGTTGGTTCTAATCAAAAAAAGACATATCTTTCCACTGCATTTATGAATGTGGATACCACAGTGATTTTTCATACAAGAAACACACTGCATTTTCAATAAAGAGGTTACTTCTCTTTGAACTGCATTTACCAATGTGACTTGAACAGGGAGTTTGCTCAAGAGAAAAGCACTGTATATTCTCCTAACAGATGCATTTTCTCTTTCAACTTTACTTACTAATGCAATAACAACAGTAGGTTTTCTTAGATCCAATGCACTGTACTTGCTAGTAACAGAGGCGGGTTCTCTTTCAAAGATGTATATGAATGTGACAAGAACAGTGCCTTTTCTTCCAAGAAATTCACTGTTGTTTCTAAACAAAAAAGGCAACATGGCTTTCAGTTGAATTTATGAAAGTGAATACAACAGAAACATTCTGTGAATACAAGAAACATTCTGTTTTCATTAAAGNTGCAACTTCCCTTTGAACTGCATTTACCCATTTGACTTGAACAGGGAGTTTGCTCAGGAAAATAGTTCTGTGCTTTGTTCTACCAGAGGCGATTCCTCTGTCAACTTTGCTTAGGAGTATGATAACAGTGGGTTTTCTTAAATCCAATGCACTGTAATTGCTAGTAACAAAGACAGGTTGTCTTTCAGCTGTATATATGAATGTGACTACAACAGGGACTTTGCATCTAAGAAAAGAACTGCTGTTGTTAAGGAAATAGGAAACATGTGTGGCAACTGCATTTATGAATGTGAATACAACAGTGAGTTCTGTTACAAGAAACAGAGTATTTTCAATACAAAGGACTTCTCTTTAAAGTATATTTATGAGAGTGACTAGAGCAGGGAGTTTGCTCAGAAAAAAGCATTGTGCTTTCTACTGACAGAGATGCTTTCTCTTTCAGTGTTGCTTAGGAACATGATAAGAACAGTGGGTTTTCTTAGATTCAACACACTGTACTCACTAATATTACAGGCCAGATGTCTTTCAACTATGTATATGAATGTAACTAGAACAATGACTTTGCTTCCCATAAAAGCACTGTTGTTCCCAAGCAAAGAAGCAACATGTCTTTCAACTGTGTTTATGAATGTGAATACAATGAGGTTCTTTACAAGAAACACACTGTGTTTTAAATAAAGTGGGACTTCTCTTTGAACTGTATTTACCAATGTGACTAGAACAGGGAGTTTGTTCAAGAGAAAATTGCCGTGCTTTTTACTCACAGAAGCTATCTCTCTTTCAACTTTGCTTATGAATGAGATAAGAAATGTAGGGTTTTTTAGGTCCACTGCACTATACTTCCTAGTAATACAGGCTGATTGTCCTTCAACTGTGTTTATTAATATCACTGGAACAGTGACTTTGCATCAAAGAAAAGCACTGTGCATTTACAATTGTGACTAGAACAAGGAGTTTCTTTAGAAAAAAAAACAATGTGCTTTCTACTGACAGAGATGCATTGTCTTTCAGCTTGGCTTAGGAATGTGATAAGAATTGTGGGTTTTCTTAGATCCAATGCACTGTACTTGCTGGTAACAGAGACGCATTGTCTTTCAAAGGTGTATATGAATGTGACTACAATAGTGCCTTTTCTTCCAAGAAAATCACTGTTGTTTCTAAACAAAAAGGCAACATGGCTTTCAACTTCATTTATGAATATGTATTAAACCATGAGTTCTCTTATAAGAAACATACTGTGTTTTGAATAAAGAGGCGACTTCTCTTTGAACTACATTTACCAATGGGATTAGAAAAGTGAGTTTTCAGGAAAAAAGCACTGTGCTTTCTGATAACAGGGGTGATTTCTCTTTCAACTTTGCTTAGGAATGTGATAAGAACTGTGGGATTTCTTAGTTCCAAAGCACTATACTTGCTAGTAAAAGAGGCAGGTTGTCATTCAACTGCATATGTGAATCTCACTAGAACAATGACTTTCCATCCAAGAAAAGCATTGTTGGTTCTAATCAAAGAGGCAACATGTCTTTCAATTGCATTTATGAATGTGAATACCACAGTTATTTGACATAGAAGAAACGGACTGTGATTTCAATAAAGACGTGACTTCTTTTCGAACTGCATTTATCAACATGACTTGAAAAGGTAGTTTGTTCAGGAGAAAAGTACTGTGTTTTCTAGTAACAGAGGTGATTTCTCTTTCAACTTTGTTTAAGATCATAAAAAGATCAGTGGTTTTGCTTATATCCAATGCACTTTACTTGATAGTAATAGAGACAAATTGTCTTCCAGCTGTGACTACAACAATGACTTTGCTTCCAAGAAATGCACTGCTGTTTCTAAGCACAGAAGCAACACATCTTTCACCTGTATTTATTAATGTGAACACAACAGTGAGTTCCCTTATGAGAAACACACTGTGTTTTCAATAAAGATGGAATTTCTTTTTTAACTGTATTTACAAATGTGACTTGTACAGGGAATTTGCTCAGGAGAAACACACTGTGTTTTCTAATAGCAAAGGTGATTTCTCTTTAAACGTTGCTTAGGAATAAAAGAACAGTGGGTTTTCTTAAATCCATTGCACTGTAATTACTAGTAAGAGAGGCACATTGTCTTTCAAAGGTATATATGAATGTGACTACAACAGTGTCTCTTCTTCCAAGAAAATCACTGTTGCTTCTAAATGAAAAGGCAACATGGATTTCATCTCCATTTATGAATGTGAATACAACAATGAGTTCCCTTACAAGAAATGCACTGTGTTTTCAATAAAGATGTGACTTCTTTTTGGACTTCATTTACCAATGTGACTTGAACAGGGAGTTTGTTCAGGAGAAATGCACTATATGTCCTAGTAACAGAGGTGATTTCTCTTTCAACTTTAAGTAGTAATGTGATAGGAACTATTTGTTTTCTTAGATGCAATTCACTGTACTTGCAAGTAATGGAGTAGAGTTCTCTTTCAACTGTGTATATGATGTGCCTAGAACATTGCTTGAAAGAAAACCACTGCTGTTTCTCAGCAAAGAAGGAACATGTTTTTCAACAGTTTTTATGATGTGAATACAACAGTGAGTTCCCTCACATGAAAAACACTGTTTTAAATAAAGAGGCACTTCTCTTTGAACTGCATTTATCAATGTGACTAGAATAGGGAATTTGCTCAGGAGAAATGTACAGTGCTTTCTACTAAAAGAGGCAATATCTCTTTCAACTAAGCTTAGGAATGTGATAAGAACAGTGGTTTTCATTAGATCTAATGCACTGTACTTGTAATAACAAAGGTGAGTTGTCTTTTAACTGTGTATACTAATGACTAGAACAATAACTGCCTCTAAGAAAATCACAATTGTTTCCAAGCAAAGAGGCAACATGTCTTTCAGCTGCATTTATGAATGTGAATAGCAGTGAGTTCCTTTACAAGAAATACAGTGTGGTCAATAAAGAGGTGACTTCTCTTTGAACTGCATTTACCAATGTGACTTGAACAGGGAGTTTGCTCAGGAGAAACACATTGTGTTTTCTAGTAACAGAGGGGATTACTCTTTCAACTTTGCTTAGGATCATGATAAGAACATTGAGTTTTCTTTGATCCAATGCACTGTACTTTTAATAACAAAGGTAGGTTGTCTTTCAATTTTGTATATGAATGTGACTAGAAAGGTACTTTGCATCCAAGAAAAACACAGTTGTTTCCAAGCAAAGAGGTAAAACGTTTTTCAACTGTATTTATGAAAGTAAATACGACAGTGAGTTCCCTTACACTAAACACACTGTGGTTTAAATAAAGAGGCAACTTCTCTTTGAACTGCATTTACTAATGTGACTTGAACAGTAAGTTTGCTCAGGAGAAAAGTACTTTGCCTTCTGCTAAAAGAGGCCATTTCTATTTCAACTTTCCTTGGATATGATAAGAACTGTGGGTTTTCTTAGAGCCAATACACTGTATTTGCTAGTAGCAGAGGTGGGTTTGCTGTGAATAATGCCCTTGTACACTGGTTTAATAAAACACTGATTGGCCAGGAAGTATAGGTGGGGCAAACATACTAAGATAAATTTGGGAAGAAGAACAGCATATTAAGGAGTCACCAGCCAGGCACAGAGGAAGCAAGATGACAAGGCAGAACTGAGAAAATGTTCCAAACCATGTGGCTAAACATAGATAAGAATTATGGGTTACTTTAAGTGTAAGAGCTAGTCTGTAATAAGCCTGAGCTAATGGCCAAACAGTTATAAATAATATAAGCCTCTGTATGTTTACTTGGGACCAAGTGGCTGCAGGATGCGAGTGGGAGAGATTTGTCCTGACCACAGGGCTGGATAGGACCCAAGAAACCTTCCGGATACATTTTGTGCCCAACATGGGGCAAGAATATCCACCCAACACCTGAGAAATCTTTTTTTAAAAAAAAAGATTGTAAAACAAAGCTAAAAACAGCTTCCCAGTTGTATCTCTCAGGAAAGCTTGAGCCTATGGTATGGTGGATTCATGGCATGTGGGCTTGACCTACAGTA
>LZPO01076870.1:15158-27738 GCA_001675575.1 Neotoma lepida
CGAAAAGTAAGTGGCAAGGCTGCTTTGGAAATTAACAGTCCTGGATCCTCCAGCCAGCCTCTTCCTTTCCAGCCCCTCGCTTTTCCACAAATCTCAAAANGAAAANGGCAAGGAGAATAAGACTGCAAATGCTTCATGCCTACCACACACTCACTGCACACATCTCTTTTGTAGTTTGCTTTATAGTTTAGTATTGTCTTACTTGATAGTGATTGCTGACACCTTCATTGGCCTATCACTCACCAGAGTACTTCTGCCACAGGTGACAGCAGATGCTGTTCTCTCAGGCAGATGTGAAGGCAGTATTAACAAGTCTGAGATGGCAAGATGAAAATTTCTCTGCATCTTATTTGCTTTAAGATTCTAAATGCTGGGCTTAGCTCACACACTACTGTCATCATTAGCTCCATTTTCCTGGAAGAAGGAATCAAAAGAGGAATACACTGACTAGTCCCATAGGCCCCACGCGTAGCCATTGTCTTGAAATTTGGAATGACCATTTCTGCCACTGACAGGAGGAATCCTGTCAATAAGCCTCAGAGTAAAGAGACAGCACGAGAGGCAGCACAAGGAAAAACTCTGCTGAACACAAGTGTAGGTCATCTGGACTACTTCTCATGGAGTTTCTACACAGTCCTTAAAGGGCTCTGCATAAATGAGAGAAGCTAGCAGGTGCAATGAATGGGTAGCCTGCTCCAGGAAAGATCTGAGTTTGAGAGTCAGTTCTGGTCTGACTCAGTTCCCTAGAGTCTGACACATCCCTCCACTCAGCCCCCTTTTGTGATGTTAAGATTACTCTGCCTACCCAAACTACCTCCCAGGACTGCTAGAAAATAATTTTTAATTCATTAAATGGTATGTCTGACACACCTTATCACTGAAATGTTTTGTAACTGTAATCTAGAATTATGGATTGGCTGACAGCTTCTCAAGTCATTGTGCCCAGGTTCAAATCCTTGCTTCTGTCTTTGCTTGCTGTGTGCCTCAGTTTCCTTATGTATACATTAGGAGTAATAATAAGACCTATCCTGCTGTGCTGTTGGGAGGTTGAAATGGGATAAACCAGGGCAAAGTGATTAGCGTTTTGCCTGGTACATAACAAATAGTCACCAAAACACCATGACAAATAGTGGCAGGTTTTCTACTCGTGCACGTCAGCATTTATAATGTCAGAGCCATAAACAGGACATTTAAGGGNTTCATTAAATTTTATTTATACTTATTTTAGTTTTGAAAGTTTGTTTGGAGTAAATTTTAAGACATATGTGGGAATAATGGTACAGAGCTATAATCCCAGCAATCAGGGAGATGGGATGAGGCAGGAAGATTGTATGTTCTAGTACAGCTGGGGCTACATTGTGAGAGCAAAGATAAATAAATTGACTAAATAAGAAGAAAGTATAGACTTCCTGCTTCTCATAATGTTTTCCTCTTCACTCAGAAGAAACTTCATTTTCTCAGCTGTTTTATGCAGAGAATGAATGGTTTGGGGCAAAAGCAAATAGCCAGTATTATAGACTTGTGATATTATTCTTTCTCGTGAATCTTGGATTAGAGGTTTCTGGTGTGAACTCAAGGTGGCAGGAACTCANGTGTTCCTATGGAAAGCACCTGGCCTGGCCCTGTGTGTTTGTAAAGGGTGAGATTACCTAGAAGAAAAATTCAAAACCAATGACAACTCTGAAACCAATGGGAACCTCTACTATATACAAACATGAAAGTTAATTACAATCACTTAAATCTTGGCCTGATCTTTGCTGTAATCTATAAGCGGGTCCAATTATAGACACTAGAGTTAGCCTTCTAATTAGTCTTAAAGGTTCAATGATTTGATGCCCATCCTATGGTGAAGTTTCGCTTCCCAAGGGAGCTATACAAGAAAGGNTATCTCAATATGGTTTAACCTTTGGCAACTCTGCACAGCATTTGTGAAGCAGGACAAGNGAGAAAGGCAAGGCTCTCAAGAATGCTTCCTGGTCATCATCTNCAAGGTCAAGGCTAATGAGAATTAGTTTGAAACAAGTTACATTTGCCTCAGAACTTAAATGTTGTCCTTTTAAAGGCAATGGGCAGGGGTAGGGGGGTTTNTAATAAAGGACTTCTGAGCATCTTCATTAGGCCATGAGATGCAGGACATGTTGTTTTGGCTTCTTATAATTTGTAGGAAAAACAGGAATTAGTCTTCATTTCTACTTGCTGAATCAGACACTGGCTGTCAGGATAGTCTGACGGCAGTAATTTATTAAACTACTGAACTGTTTAGCTGGTCACAGTGTGCTGTGAAAAAATCTAACAACTGACTTTCTGGAGGAAAGCAAACTAGTAAGCCCTCATTTGTAGCTTTTGCAAATTGCCAAGGTGTAAACACCTCCACGGCCAGTTTCAAGCTCATGTGACATCATTAAACATGGGGTTGGGAACAGATAGGCAACAAAATACAACTATGTAGTATTTCTACTGGGGATACAACATACAAAAATCACCTTAAAGGCATAGTTCATTATAAAATGTAGTGAAATGATTTTAAAGCGACAGGTCTTAAATAATTACCTTTTAGATGCAATTTGCTTAATTGCCATTTCAGANCAATGTCTTTAACAATGACAATAACCTGTGAGCAGTCAGGCAGAATTCCTGAAAATTCAATAGTCAGCCTTCACAAGGCAGTAAGGGGCAAGGTCCAGCACCACATTCATTTATGGCCTGGTGGAGCTTGGCATTGTTCAGTAGAGAACCAAGCCATGGAGCCCAACAGAACTCCAAACCTTTAATTAGGGGGTGAGATATGAGCAAGAAAATTGAGTCCAGGCTGGGAAAGGCAATCCTCTGAGCTCATGCTGTCTGTGTATTGCCTCCTGGTAGTTGCCCCTCCAGAGGACTTGCGAGTGGCTGGTATCAGCGACAGGTCCATTGAGCTGGAATGGGACGGGCCGATGGCAGTGACGGAATATGTGATCTCTTACCAGCCGATGGCCCTGGGGGGCCTCCAGCTCCAGCAGCGGGTGCCTGGAGATTGGAGTGGTGTCACCATCACGGAGCTGGAGCCAGGTCTCACCTACAACATCAGCGTCTACGCTGTCATTAGCAACATCCTCAGCCTTCCCATCACTGCCAAGGTGGCCACTCGTACGTACCATTTCCCCATCCTGCTCCATTTTTCTTTTCTCCTACATGAGATCATGGACATTCATGATAGTAGTGTCTTTTCTTAATTCTTTGGGATGCCTGCAATAGTTTGCTCTTGGAGGTGTAAGGGCTTCAGATGTGAATCATTAAGAAAAAGAAAAAAAAAGATCCACCATTAACCAGGCACTTCTGATTATAAGAGCTTCCAAATTCAGGCAACATCCAACAATATTTTAATTATTGAGCACTTGATTTGTGATAAGCTGGATTCTGATAGAAGTCAAGGAAAGTGTGATACAGACTAATTAGGGATTCAGAATGAGGAGCTATGAAGTATCCCAAGCAAGGGCTAAATGTTACAGGTGGGGAGTGCTAAGTAAAGTCCACTGAGGAAAGAAAAACAATAACATATTTTAAGTCACAGNTGACAACATCTACTTCTATAAGTGGCATAATTTCTTTATGACCTTTTATTTTAGCAAAATATCTTGATAGTTGCTTTAGTAATACAAATTGAGGTTCTAGAAGATAATTTAGAAAGCTACAATGGAGAAAGTAATAGTGAAGACATAGACAGAAAGCAAGCTGAGCTGTCTCTGTGATGCATAATTCCTGGAAAGTTTTTATTGTTTCTTTATAACAAGGAAGACCTCCTCTAGATCCTTGTCTATGTTCGGTACAAGCACAGTTCAGTATAGAAAAATATAAGAGATAGCTTACCAACTGTTAATGTTGAATCTGCCCAAAAATAGAATGAGAAAGGAAATTCTTTCCTTGTATACGTCTCAGTTCTTAAATTGTTATAAAATATCTGTATTACTTTCAGCTTTCCAAAACTAAGACAAGCAACTCTGCTGAAAGAAATTTCCAGTAGTTGGGCAGAAGCCTGCGTTCGTGCTGTCCCAAATCTGGTGCAGAATCTGCACGAACAGATGCCTGCACACCTCATAGAGATATGAATGAAAATGGACCATGCCTAACTAGTGTCTACACAGACAACATCTGAAGGATGAGGGCTGAAACAAGAGACTGGAACAAGACCTGTGGCCAGGGAAACAGGCACCCTTAGAATTCAGAAAGCCCTTGGGGTCTGTAAAGAGAACTTATGAACGAATAGGGAAAAAGAGATTTGAGCCCATTTTATGTAGGTCTCAAATGACAAATGGCATTTGGATAACAATGCCAGAAAACTTCAGGAAAGGGAAATGTCACAGTAAAAGAATTGGTCATGAGGACCTCAAAGAGGCCAAAGACTAAAAATTGAAAGATGAAAAGACAGGGACACAGGCTTAAGAAAGCCACCTTGCCCCATTTGTAGGTGACTGAAGTCTTATGGTGCTATTGGTCTCCTTCATGAACACTGAGTGTGTTTATCTGCCTAGAATTATCTCTGTTTATATTTGACCCTTAAAAAAAAAAGTCTGGTGCCTGAGAACTGGTTTTAAATACCTTCAGTGATTGTGTGGCGGCAGGTCCCCATCTACTGCTTATCTCACTGTGCTGGGGGATGAGTCAACCCCTGGAGTGCCTGGCCAATCCCTAAGTGGTTCCTCTCTGATCCACACCAATNTCTTGATGTGGTTTCCGTCTCTGATGGTATTTACTGTGCCAATTCAGGGCATCCCCTCAGGCTAGCTCCTAGGTGACAAAGACAAAGTCATGTAAACTCACCTGCCAATCCTTCAAGTGGCTTCAGAATTGGCCCNGCCTTTCCACAAAGGAGTAAAAGAAGCTTCTCCACAGGAAAAAATAGATAAAATAAAACAAGAATCCATCCTTTCCCAGTGGGAATGGCCCGAGAAACAGCACTAACATGGGAGCAGGCTTCCTGGAGAACTGGGAAAAGTCACACTGTTGTATTTCAGGGCTAGTGGCTGGAACTCCATCAGGACAAGCATATTTCCACCTCACTAAACTTGTGTATGTGTGTGTGTGTATGTGTGTATGTGTGTGTGTTTGGGGCGAGGGGAGGAATGGAGAGAAAAAGAGATTAAGAACAAAGCAAAACTAGGTGAGTGAGGCGAAGGTGAGCAAGAGAAGAGAGAACAGGAAGACATTTAGAGAAGATGAAGTAGGAGCAACACTCTGTATATGCCTGTGCTTTCTTTGTAAATGTAAAGTGGCAAATTCAGGCCATCTGAGGTGTAGCGGTTTGAGTCTCAATACTTTCAATGTACCTCAGATACTCCTGAAAAGCATCCAGTTTTATTCTGAAGCTGGCTTTATCCCACATCTCCAGTCAGTCTCCCTTGTGCCTCCCTTTTCCTGGGTATAAAATAGGAACACTGATACCAGCCACTATCTTGCCTCCCAGGAATCCTGTATGGCATCTCTATGAGCCCTCTGAGAAAGGATTTTTTTATTTTCATTCAATGCCAGGATCTACCACATGAGTAAGGAAAAAAAAAACATGATTTTTTAAAGTTTACCGTTAACATTTTCTATTATGTACTGGAAAGCACAAAACTAATGATTGCATTTGTTAAGGTTGCTCANGCATTCACCCACACTGAGCACCAGGACCACATGACAGGGTGCTGACCCTGCCACTGAGACTCTGTCTGCAGCAGGATTGGGATTGCCCACTACACCTCTCCTCACCCAGGACACCAAGGGAGGTCACCAGGAAGCGATCACTGCCCCTGCCAGGGATGGCCATGACATTGCCACCCACATTGCTGTGTTCCAGATGTCTCCACTCCTCATGGGCTACAGTTCAAGACAATCACAGAGACCACCGTGGAGGTGCAATGGGAGCCCTTCTCATTCCCGTTCGATGGGTGGGAGATCAGCTTCATTCCAAAGGTAACACTTACCTGTTAGCTCACTTAAACAAGCCTGAGTCGGTATCCCCATCCTCAACTTAGATGTAGGGGCAGCCAGGAAGGGACTCTTGATATAACTGCTAAAGCCACTAAAGACACAGAAAGACATGCTGTGAGTGTCTGGGCTCTAGGACATTGCCCTCAGAAAGACCAGAGGACTGCTTGACAAATACAACTCGAGCTCAGCTCTAGGCTTTAGCCGATTGGCACATGTAGGAAGTAGTAGTGCCAAGATCCAGATGTCTGCTTGCTGAGCGNGCACCAGTGTTTGGAGAGCTGTGCTTGCAGTGAACTTGAAAACCAAGCCTTCAAAGAGTTGAGTCCTCCCCTTTTCGCGAAAGAACAGACAGATGGAACCAGTCACACAGTCAGCCTACAGATAAATGCAGAGAAAAAGTTCAAAAGTTAGCTGTGGCCTTCAACCTCTGAAGGTTGGAGATGTAAAATGTGTCTTGGTTCTCCTGAATTAGTCGAATTGAATTTATAATCCATTAAGCAAGTTTTTCCTTGAACAAATTCATTATTATAACTTGTGAATTAAAAGTATCCTAAGAGTCCTGTCTGGTCTTTAAGGCAGTGTTTTATTTTATGAGTCCAGGAACTGACTGCAAGTCACCAGCGCTGTTCCAGTTTCTAGCATTTGTTGGCTCTGCTAGTAGTCCCTCTAAGCATCACTCATGGATATGGAGTTCAGCACACTCCTTTCCTCCGCCTTCATCCCTCACCATCAAAAAGCATTTTTTGAGTCATTCATCAGACCTAATGACAACTGACACATTTTTGGCTAACAAGACTGTGGTTTTACTGTTCTTTTACTCCAAAATTCCTGGAGCCATGACTGTTGTAGCTACAAAAGACCTTCAAGCAAATGGAATATGAGCCTTCATTTTACATTCAATTTTCTTTAGTCTAAAGAGACCACGACGCAGAGATCTTAAGTGACATCATCTGCCAGGTTTAAGACAAAAACCTGAATCTCAGGCTCTGCTCCAGAGCTCTCACACTCTTATGTGGATATAGTCATGTCACAGCAAGCTAAATACACCTAAACAGATGTTCTATACAAATCTGTTAGGATATGTCTTACCTGATTTAAATGGCCAATAAAGAATTGCAGGCAACTGGGTTTATAACAAGGCAGGAAGAATCATGTCATCCTGCTGCTCAGGCAGGAAAAAAANAAAACAAAACTGGGAAGTTCTCCTGCTCTGCATATAATATATAAAACTTCAAATGAGAGATGAGTTAGTCAGGGCAAACCAAGATCAAATACATGGCTACATGGAATATGTGCTGTAATATATAGGTTGAAGCCACAAGAAGGGAACATTTATCACATTGATTTATAAGAGCATGCCTATAAGTTATATATGGAGCACCCAGGTGACATAAATAGAGATCAAAGAACACATAAGAATGGCAGGGTTACAAAAAGGACCTCTGCCTCTGATATTTCCAAAGCACACATTAGAAAAAAAAAAGTAGGTAGACGGATAGATGAGATATAGAAGGTTGGAGGTAGGTAGGTAGGTAGGTAGGTAGGTAGGTAGGTATATAGATACATATAAATATGTACATACATTCATGATGGATGGATAGATTAAAATTGATAATAAATCCTGGACCCAACATCATCAAATTGCTTTATCACATTTCCTTTTCCATATATTTATTCTCATTTCTCTCTCCTTCCTATTTCTATTTCTTTTTTTGTTCCTTTTCTTTTCCTTTTTTTTTTTTTGTACTTCATAGCATGAGTGAAGGGAAAATATGACAGTGACAGATTGGCAACCAGGGTGGCACCATGAGAAAGAAAACAGAGTGAGACAATAGTTCTGGATTTTTTAAAAAAAATCTGATAATGTCTTGGATTGTAATATATATATATATATATAACATATGCATGCAAGTGCATTATTATAAACAGCTAAGGGCAAACTCATTACAATAGGTGCCTAAAATCTTATAGACATTGATCATGACCATCAAACCTAAAATCTTTGACAAGAGTCAATCTGAATCACTACATGACTATTTTTGTTTGTTTGTTTTTGTTTTGCAAGCTCAGAAAAGTCAGGACAGGCCAAAGAAATGTTCTTGAAAACTGATTCTTATTGAGCCTGTTGGGCGTGTTCCTAGCCCTTAAGCACTCGGCTGCTAGTGTGTAGGGAACAGACATAGTCTGTTTTTAATTTCCACTGTGCACAATTATCATCCTGCCCCTTCATCTTTTTCTTACCATATTTCTTTCCCAGTGACCCCTCTGATTTCTCTGTTTTACCCTACTCTCCAGAACAATGAAGGAGGGGTGATTGCTCAGCTCCCCAGCGATGTCACCTCCTTTAACCAGACAGGCCTGAAACCTGGAGAGGAGTACATTGTGAATGTTGTGGCTCTGAGGGAACAAGCCCGGAGCCCCCCTACCTCTGCCAGCGTCTCCACAGGTAAGTGCCTCCAACTCTTTCCATGGCTGCCCAAAGAACTACAAGGAATGGACAGGTAAGAAAGATGCTGGGGTTCATCACAGAGCTGAAATGATGTAGAAACTTGAAAANGGACATACTCTGCCAGTTGCTTAGCAGATCATATTCCTTAATGCTCATCTTTGCAAGCNCAGAAACCTGAGAAAGTGTTCCATTGAGGACATTCTCTACTAATAGTTCCAGGATGTTTTCTCACTCATTGAGAAGCCTCATTCATCAATCTATTGTCATAAACTTTGAAACCAGCAAGAGCCAATTCATTCTCACCTACTTAAAGACTCAAAGAAATTCAACTACAGCTTCCTAAACCTCGATCTGTTTCATAGCACCTTCTCTATTGAATTGAGGATTAAATTAAATAGAGTACACAGAGTGATTAGCCCTACACTGATGAGTGTTTAGTACTCGGTATATATATATATATATATATACAGAAAACATGCTAGAAGTAAAGGCAGTTAGGGGCAGACTACTTGAAACCAGTAGGCAGAGTTGAATCACTGATCAAAGTGATGGCTCAAGTTATTATTTTGTGCCCGCAGTTTATCTAATTCAGAATCATTATATTTTCAAGATCAATTCATTAATCATGTCATATTTTGCCTTATTGTCCTCTTAGCTGACAAAGGACATTCAATTTGAGGGCTGTAATTTAGTCACTGGGACATGCATGTGTGTGACTCCTTCGAGTTGCTCAAAAGTGATAAGTAGCGTCTGGTATTCGTTTTGGGCTCTCATTTATTGATAGGGAAGCTGAGATGTAGAATTTAACCAACTTTCCCTATTAGCAACAAAAAANCCTAAGCTTGATGAATATTGAAATTCTTTTTCATAAACAGAAATCAACACCCTAGAAAGCCAGTTTTAAGTCCAGAACAAAAGGTTGACTTGGGTAGAAAAGGGAACCACAGTACCATGTAATAAATCAATGTTTGTGGATTAATGGTTCAAACTTACATATTCATATCCAAACTAATAGCATCAGGTTCTGAGACTTAGGCTCCATCTAGAAAAAGTTGAGCATTAAAATATATATATATATATATATATATATATATAAAATGACATTAGCTTATGTTGCATTGGTGCATCAGGATTCCAGATCCATGTCTCAGGGTCAGGATGGGAGGGCAGGGGTATCCATGCCTCTAATTACTTCTCTCCTATACTGCCAGCCAGGAAAGTCCTGCTTTGACCTGTTTTGTATTTTGTACATCCATATAAGATTAAAACAAAACAAAACAAAGTTTCACTCTAGGGAGGAAGCTCGCTAAAGCACTGTTATAATCAAGTGAACTTCAGAAGAAACCCCATGGAGGCAAAGTCAAGGTGCTCTGGAGAACTCTACAGAAGGCCAAAGGCACAAATCTGTTCCCCAAGGTTATGCTGGACTCTGAAGACTGAACCTTTGTTAACAGGCATTGATTATTCACTTCTGATATGGAGTAGCTCCAGGCCCTTCCTATGACTGACATTAAGAAAGCATTAGCTGGTAAAAGGCTGGAAAGAAAGGATGATTCAGAAGAGAGATCATTCCAGTTGAGTAATTTACTTCCAGAGTATTGAGGGCACTTAAAGAAGCAATCCAACCCTGCCTCNGTCTTATATCCAAACCAATTTTTAAAATAAAATTTGAAGTACTTTTTGAGAGTCCCTTAAAATTAAAATTAAAAGCTCCAGATTTAGAAAACCATGGGAAAGCTAGGCAGCTTTCAATTAAGAAAAGTCCTACTCAATGGAGTTGTGTCATGCACAAAGTTCTAAGAAAAATGTAAAAACGAAGAAAAAAACACATGCATTCCATTTTTTGAAAGGACTTGTATTCTTTTAGAAATTAGAAACTAGAAATTGAAAGCAAGCTGCTACAGCCTTGATTGGAACAGGACATTTTGACCAATTGACCAATGAAGGGNGGAATCCAAGGTGCAGCAGGAAAGATGGCTGGCTCCCATGCCTGTCTGCAGCTTTTAGGAAACAATCATTTGATTATTTCCTTGTGCTAAGCTCTGACCTACACCCACCCCCTCCTGGGAAGCTCTGTGTTCTCATCTGTGCTCAGACTGGCTTTTTCCAGGCAGGCCACTTTATGAATGCAAATACAAGACCTCCTGCAGCTAACGCCCTCTGTGCTACATAATCACATTCTAATATGGCCAATCCATTATGATTAGGGTTTTTGAATCTAAAGAGTTGAAGGACAAAAGCTTTATGTGGTTATCTGATTACCCCTGATGGCATTTTTTTTTCCTCTCAAAAAGCTCCAGTTGAATGAAATACTCTCCCAGCCCTGTTCTCATGGATGAAGAGGCTCATCGATTCATCTTGTTCACTCAGGACTCATTGAGTGTCTACTGTGTTTCAGACAGTGAACTTAAGCCTTGGATAGGAGGGCATTTGGGTACCCTGTAATTAAATTAAGTGAAATAACAAAGGTCTGAGTTGCCTAAAGCTGCAGCATGCTGCAAATAAACCATATGGCTGTTTTCTGTTTAAACACATGACTACCTCAAGTATGAAAAACTGAAATTCATTTTAATTCCAAACCAGGTAGTACCAAAATAATCTAGAGATTTTCATTTTAGCTGATACTAGACCAACAACCCTTAGTTGCTTAATAGGAACAGCAAAGGGTTGCGAGTTGGGTGCCTAGCGAATGGCCCAACTTTGAAAAGTTGAGGAACTCAAGATTAGNCTGAGGTAGTCCTGATGGAAACACTCATGCNGGAGACAGTAGAAAGTGTCTGGTGTCTACTGATGTAAAAACAAAATCTTAGCCAAAGATTCCAGAAGAATCTATGGAAAGTTACTTAAACTAACTNAAGCAAAAGAAAATTTTCTGGAAGGGACATAAATTGTTTCCTAGAAGCCCAGGACCAGAAATATACTTGAGCTTCATAAGAGATTTTAAGCATAAAATGGAATATCAGAAATTGAGTTACTCTTTATATCTTTTCAGAAGCTCACATGGTTACCCATTTCTGCTTATCTGTATACCTGTGCTCTTCTCCCCTCCCTACTCCTCAGTTCCCCACTCCTCACCCCTATATCAAATGTTGCCTATTTCTCCATAAGTGTGGTAGAAAATCACCACACCAGCCCTGGCTCTACACAGGCTAATTCTAGAGCTGATCTCTAGTGCCAGTGAACCTGGGGGATCCTTTGTATCCAGTGTCCTCAGGCTCAGACATATGCAGGCACTTGTTGGGGGTTGGAGGGGGGTCACAAAAACAACTCCAGATTACAGCCTTTGTATTCAGATGAGTACATTTTCCTGAATGGTATGTTTCATGTCCACATATGCAAATGCCAGTCTGGTTGGCCAAGCTGAATAAAGCTAGATAGGAATAACTTCTGAATACTCATGATGAGATCTTTGACAACCAAGTCTTGGTCTCATTTGTCTACATTATCTANATTGTCTCAGCTTTCCTCTGAGCTCAGTGAAGGTAAGAGCTGGACAACAGACAGAAGTTTCTTCCCTCTTCCTATAGGTCAGAATCACCCAAGATAGTAAGTAGCATCCTTTCACTGCCCAGACTAGGAAATGCCAGCACCTGAAACCTAAACATCAGTGTCCATGGTGTCAACAAATGTTTGCTCAAGGAAGAGACTTCCTCTTTCTATAACCCATATTCCCCTATATTGGTAAAATGGGGTGAGGAAATCCATCCCACTGAGCAAGCTAGTGTAAGATGGAAGGGGTGAACAGATGCTAAGGAATGNTTACTTCTGAATCAATATCATGTTCTATTTCTCATGCAGTCATTGACGGGCCCACGCAGATCCTGGTTCGAGATGTCTCTGACACCGTGGCCTTTGTGGAGTGGACCCCACCTCGAGCCAAAGTCGACTTCATTCTCTTAAAATATGGCTTAGTGGGTGGGGAAGGTGGGAAGACTACCTTCCGGCTGCAGCCTCCCCTAAGCCAGTACTCAGTGCAAGCCCTTAGACCTGGCTCCCGCTACGAGGTCTCCATCAGTGCAGTCCGAGGGACCAATGAAAGTGATGCCACAAGCACCCAATTTACAACAGGTGAGACTGGGGTGGGGAAAAGGCGGGGTTGGGAGGCAACATGATGATGTCATCATGCCAGAGGACGTTAAAGAAAAATGAAATGATGCTTGCTAAGCAACCCTGTTCATGCAG
>LZPO01076871.1:9901-34499 GCA_001675575.1 Neotoma lepida
AAAAACCTAAGGTAACTGTCCAGGCAGCCAGCTGTTTCTGTCAACTCACATTTTTTTGGAAGTTTCTTGTTCGCATTTCCTGTTTCACTAGGTAAAATTATTTCCTTCTCAGGTCTCTGAGGGAGTTGAAGATTAGATAGTTATAGTTATAGTTTCATTTATTAAGAAATTCAGAAAAGAAACTCACTAAGAGGTGTAAAGTGTAAATTCGAAAGACATCATAAGATAGTTTTCTGTTAGTAATATGTTAGGTTAGAAATGAATTAGGTACATTTAGAACTCACCAAAATAGGATAGATAATGGAGTATTTTCTCTAAATCTGTCAAATGCAAATGGACTAGACATTGTTGATGTGTTAATTGCTTGTATATATTGTATATAGTTATTTTACTTACTGTATATAGTTTTTCTTATATTAGTTATAACTTTTTCAAAAAAAATTTTATTATTATTAGACAAAGAGGGAAAATGTGGTGGTATTTAATCTATGTCTCCCAATAAAATTTATCTGAGTATCAGAGGAATAAGGTCAGCCTCTAGCCTTGCAATGTTAACACACACACTTAATCCTATTATCTAGCAGGCAGGGCTTGTCTGGATCTCTGTGAGTTCCAGGTCATGCCTTTAATCCCAACATCAACCATAGAATTCTGGAGATCTAGACAGACAGACAGGAAGCGATGTAGCTAGGCTGCGAGAGCCAATGACAGAACAGAACAGAACAGAAAGGGATATAAATGTGGAAATATATGAAAATACACACTCTTGGAAGTAGCGGCGTAGGTAAGGTGAGGCTGGCAGCTGTTCCTAATTCCTCTGATCTCTGTCAGATTTTCACCCTGTTTCTGGCCCTGTGTTTTTATTTAACAAGACCGTTTAGAAATTTGTTTTACAGTTTGCCATCATTGCATTAGTTGTACTACAGCCTGTAAATTATTCCAATAAATTACACACATACACACACACACACACACACACACATACAGCAAAGAATTACAGTATTGTGAGGTACTGGCTTAACTTCCCCATATGACTTCTGTCTCTGTCCCTTGCCCAGCTCATAAGCCCTTCCAGGAGTGGAATCATTTGGTACTTTGGGCATCAACAAATGCTGTGTCACTCATATTCATTCTTTGAGAGAACAATACTTTTTGTTTACTTTTGAGCTTTGTTTCTTTTCTAAGTGAGCCACAAGCTACAAAGACATGAGACATATGACTGCCTGACATTACTTCTCATAGGTATTAATGCTTCCTTTCCTTGTAATCAGGTTTGTCTCTTAGGACATAAGTTATAAGCCTTATAGATAAGATGTGACAAATTTTAATTTTTGAAGGGAGCCAGTGGCACTAGAATTGGTGCACACTGGCTCTTGAGGGTCCGATGTGCTTGTCTGTTCCCAGCTTGGAGCCATCAGTTGGTGAGAGTATTTTCCCCTAGGAATATGGCAAAGCATGCAGATTAGAGCTTTTCTCCCCACAGAGAGCAGGTTGTTCAGTGTTTACCAGCATATTACTACTGTAGTTTGCCTTCTTTCACCTGGGACTTGATTAAATCAATGGGTTTACTGAACTATTCTGCATATGATATGTATAACAGCCTCTTAATTTGAGCCAGAATATAATTATACAAAGTGTATTAATTCCTTTTTCATTCTCCCACACACAAGGGTTAAAACTTCCTTAATTTGGCATGCAGATATATGCAAAGTAGCAAAAAGTGGAGTGTTAACACTGCAATCTTGATTACCCAGCAACCAAGCAAAGATCATTCAAAGCCTCCCTCCTACAATACCACCCACCTCCAGGAACATCCTGATGAAAGGAACACTTCTGTGATTGGCAAAGGCATATCATCTCTTTAGAGTGTAAGAAAAGAAAAGAAAAAGCAAATCGAAACAGAAAAATGCAGATGTTTTCATCTTGAAGATTTTTTAAGACTCAGTTTCAACACCCATTTCTGTTTTGGCAGCACGTATCACTTCTTTAGAGGGATGAGCTTGATTTTGTCAATGGTCTTTCTACTGATTTTCCAATTCCTGCACTAGAAGTATTAGCATCTGTAGTGCTTGCTACAGTGGTATGTTGATAGAAGAATGTGTTAGTGACTTTTCTTGTTGCTGAGACAAAACATCTAACAAAGCAACTTAAGAAATGAAGCATTTGTTTTGGCTCAGAGTTTCAGGGTTCAGTATATCATCACAGTGGAGAAGGCATGGCTTCAGGAAGGTGAAGGGGTTGGTCATATTGCATCCACAGTCATAAATCATCGAGAGGTAAATGCTGGTACACCACCAGCTTTCTCCTTTTATTCAGTCCAGGGCCCTAGCTCATGGGCTGGTGCCATTCTCATTCATGGGGGGTAGAGTAGGGGGTAGGTAAGTATTCTCACCTCACTTAAACCTCTCTGGAAATGCTTTCACAGACACTTTCAGAGGTGTTTCTCCTATGTGATTCTAAATCCTGTCCATTGAAAAGGAAAGTGAATCATCACAAAGAAGTTTAGTAAATATATGTTGAGTAAAACAATTATTTAAATAAATGTATTAACCAGTGCAACAAATTAACAAGTCCACAGATTTGCCTATCAAAACACACATTTCTCTTTCTCTGCTAATACAAACATAAATCTCCATTGCCACAACTGTTTCAAGCAGACCATCTCACACTTGTTTGCCTCTACTCTTCTACAGGCACACTTCAGGGACTGTATGTAGGGGTAGGGGTGGGTTAGCACCTTGCTTATCATCAATATGAAACAGATACTATGTCATCAAAGCAGGAAAGACACAAAGAGATTTGTAATATTGTTTCCATAATATCTCCAGGGCTGTAACCACAGCAAACACAGATGGGAACAGAGGCATCTGGATTATTTCAAGCAGTAGCATCCTGAGCTGAGCTTTACACTGATACCCAGAGCTTTGGTAGAAGATGTTGGGAACACATGCTTTTGTGAGTGGAAAACAGCACACCATATTTGGTTTAAAGCAAAGGCAGAAATCCAGAGAAGACCTCTGGTTTTGCCATTATTGGGTGACTGCAGGAGAATAAATTAAACTCATCCATATCCATGGGGAGCTGAGGAGAGGGGGGAATCCTATAGCTGACAAGGTTGTGAGGCAAATGGATAGTGCCAATGGGTATGGATTTTGAGGGAGCTGGAGCTACAGCCCACCACAAGTGCTCAGTAAATGTAAAATTTTGGAAAGTTATGAAGGTGAGCTAGCTTTAAGACAGTCTGCTTTAGGAAGGGTGGCAGAAACAATGGGTTTTAGCTATCAAGTGAAGAAAGGAATGACAGGTGGAAGCATGAACCTAGAGGTCCTGTGCATGGTGTTCAATCCTTTGAGCTTGAACCTGGATGAGATCGGGTTTATGGGAGGGTTTGAAGGGTGTGGAGCAATCTGCTACTTATGGCTAAACTACATCTTATCTCTATTTTCACTCTCCTGTCCCGTACTGTCAAGACAATTATCATTTGTTCAAGTAACTACAGCAGTATAGACTCCTGTTTAAAGGTAATAGATTATTTATGGATTGGTGTGAAAAGGAAAAGCTTCAAAGGGCAGTGTGGCATCCTTCAATGAAGCCTTTGTGTTTGAAAACAGGTCCTCATACAAGTCAGGCTCCTCCTTTCACTGACAGTACTCAACAGGGGTGCTGATCTCTATGGGGATTGGATCTCAAAGAGCAGATCCTCCAGAAAGGCATTCTTGTTTTGTGGAAAATATGTTCCAAGGGGACACAGGATGAATTTACAATAGCAATGTTCTAAAGTAACTGCTTCAAGACAGGAATATCAGAAGTGATGTCAGGCTGCCACAGGTAGTGCATACTTTTGGCAGTAATTATTGCATAGGAACTGTGCCGTACTGATGACATGGTTCTGGACTCACAGAAACCATCCCAGAGTTCAAGACTGTGATGGGGGTAGAGGGTGGGGGTAAGATTAAATCACTGTTCTTCACAATCTGCATTCTCATAGGATAATGCTACAGTCCAGTTGAGGGAAGAATTCAGAGGTACCTGACTAAAGTTTGTTGAAGGAGAAAAGCTTCGTGAAGACACTTTCCTTCCTATTGTGTGATGTTTAGGGCTCTTTGGTTAACTTTCTGGAACTTTGTAATCCTATCTGTGGCATGCTTATGCTTTTTTTCTTCTTTGTCTCTCCTACCATTTGCACAAATTTCGATCTTCAAAGTTTCACCCAGTGAAGTCTCTATATCTGTGAAGGCTTACCTGATATCTCTGGGGCCTTTATTTCTCAACCAAAAAACTCAGTCTTCTTAGAGTAGTACAGATGAGTCCTTAATTATCTTACATACTGTGTCTGAACACATGGGACCATAGGATGGGAGTTCAGATTGATCTGAATCTCAGCATCCACCTAGCTTTTACGATGTTTCTCAGACACAATTTCTTCACAAGGTAATAAGGTTCACTTTCTGCTAAGATGACTGATGTACCCAAGTACAGAGTGTGACCCATGTCCATGTACAATACAGACTCATCAGCTCATTTATCATTTTGCATATATTATTGCTGTCTTCTTGATTGGCATTTAAACTTTTTCAGAGAAGGAATGAGATTTGTCCCCCTGTTCTCTTTTACTGTCTTTACCAGCATGTTAGCTCTGTAGCAGGCACTCAAGAAACACTGGTTTAAAGAGTTGATTAGCTGCATTCTTAGCAAGAAGGGGCTGAGTGTGCTGTATTCTATGTGAAGAGTTTAATAGATGCTCAAGAAAGAGATGAATCCTCCAGACACCAAATAGAAACTGAAACAATACAATTTATAGCACAGTAGAGTTTGGATAAATAATTTTTTTTAAATCTCCAAACACTCAGTAGCTTATAAAACACTGGGATATTCTAAGGAAAAAAAAAACTTGAGAAAAAGAAAACAAGATAGAGAAATAAATATAATTATGGGCAACTCTGGAAAAGATCTGGCTGAAAAAAATGCAATTAATATTGAAATTCCTTGTCCTCTTACTGATAGACCCCAGACCCAGGGTGCTATCCTCTCGGGTGGGCACCCCAAGAACCCAGACTCCAGTCCAGTTGATGCAAGCAGCAAGAGGGTTTATTCCAGCAACATTTGCAAATGGGCCTCTGCTCTGGCAAGTGAGAGAAGCCCCGAGCAGCAGTTGCACACAGTTTTTAAAGGCAAAAACCACAAAATTATCATAAAATTACAGTTTCCATAGTTATTTCATTTTGATTGGCTCACGTCTACATAATCACAGCTTAATCATAGGGTGAATGCTTGTCATTGATTTTCATTGGCTGCCCTCAGGTAGGGGCGTATTGTTTTAAACAATTACTACAGAGACTAAGGTTGGGGAAACAATCACTATGGGAGGCTAAGGTTGGGGAAACAATCACTATGGGGACTAAGGTTGGGGCATCGGTTGCCTAGGAAATCAGAGTTGAAACATCCATGATCGAATAATCATCATTGTTCCCTGGCCAGGCAATTTTTGTTTCCTGGAGTCCAGACCATCTCGCTCCAGTAGCCCAATTTCAATAACCCGGGGCTCATGACAGGTTCCTGTGGGTCTAAACTGGAGGGTCTCCAAGTCTCCTTTTTCTAGGNGAGAGCATTGTATTTCTATAATCAACATATATTTGTCTTTAGGCTATGTTTTAAGGGCAGTGCAAAATTACCCTGAGCTCAGTTGAGGTTTCTTTCCGAGAGCTTCCAGGGAGTTGCTGCACTGGGGTGTGGGCCAAAAGTTACGGTTGAGCAGCATCTCTCAATCAGTCATTGTGACTGTGGCTTGGCCGTTCTGTTCTTTAATTCTTTGTTTCTGAAAATTAACTTTAGTTCCTTGTTCCTAAAAGGGGCTTAGGTCTGAAAGGCTCAAAATCAGGGTCTTTCTCGAAATCAGGGTCTTTCATTACTTCCTCTTGCTGGACACGCTCTTTCTTTGTAATTAACATCTAAATGTCCTCATGTAATAAATGAATAGAACAGCAGACTCCAATAGTGATTTATTATTCATCTTGAGGAGCAAGTGAATGAAATAATTTAACAACCACTAATCTCTCAAAGGGACCCACTCAGCTTCAATGATTGTGTGTGACATGTGATCACTCATGCACATAGATTTCTCCAACCCCTTCTACTGTGAGGAGGCCAGAACAGGGGATAAGCAGGGCTGTTTCTATGCTTCGGGTAACACTGATGTATCATTAGGTGGATACTGTTAGCCTGTGGGGTTGGGCCATGTTTTTGTGAACTGTGATGACTTGACAGAATCTATACACATGTCACTTCTTGCATACCACTATTACCAAAGGAATCCACAAGTGCTCCTGTGGCACAGTGATAATGACACAGTTTATAGCTCTGAGGCAGGGTTAGGAACGTAAGCAGAGTATAGATCATGGTGGGCTTATAACAAAGAGAATGCTAAGGGGATAGTAGCCTGATGATAATGATCATTTTGTCTGTCCCAAGACAAATCCTAACAGAAATGTAAAACACTCTAATTTTAATTAGGCTAGTAGAGCACGTGTACAACTATTTACAACTGAGTCCTGAGGGAATGTGGAACCAGCATCTTCATGTCTGGAATGTTTGCAAAATTTTCTTTACTTATATCATTTGTATCTCTAAAAAAAAGATTAAAAAAACAATAAAACAAGACAAAAAAACTGAAGGTATACAGTGTTAAATTTTGTTGCAGTTATAAATGTATATATTTCTAAAAGGGTAGAGAAGAAAGCTAACTAATTAACAGTTCAGCAAAATTGGCCAGTTAATCTATTTTAGCACATTATTGGGAATAATGATTATTGTTAGTGTTTATTATTTTTTGGCTGCCTGCATAGTGCCAGGCATTGGTCACATGTAGCCTTTACTAAGTTCCACCATAAGCATGAGGAGGAGACAGCATCATCCAATGCATTTACTCAAACTTTGGTTGTGTTAGTATACACAAAAGAGCTCAGGAATCAGAGTCTTTAATTCAACCATTAAGTTGATGTTGAAAATAGTAAATTTTAAATAACTCCCATTCTTTATTATTGTTAGTATGTGTGTGTGTGTGTGTGTGTGTGTGTGTGTGTGTGTGTGTGTGTGCTTGTCACAGCATATATGAGGCCAACTTTGAGGAGCCATTTCTTCCATTCATCTTTATAGGTTCCTGGGTTCAAGCTTAGATCATCAGTCTTTGGTGACCTGCACCTTCACCCATGGGGCCATCTGATCAGCCCCCATTTTCTTTTTAAAGAGTAGTTTTTATATGTTATTTCAGTGGGATTGTTTTATTAAAATTATTATTTATTCATTGTTCTGCTAGGAATGCCTTAGTACTTAATAAGATTATTTTGCATGTACTGTCAGTGAAAGAAGGCTAAGTTTAACTGGTCTCAGAAGCCAAGGCCTACTGGAAATCCCCTGGTCCATAGTGGCAGCAAGTGTTTACAAGAAAGAAGCAGTTTACACAGCTGAGGGGATAGTTGATTCAGTACAGAATTTGTCTAGAAAGCTTGAGGACATGAATTTATACCCAGCACACTGGGATGCAGAGACCAGAGAATCTCTAATTCTTGTTGACTAGCCATTCCTGACAAATTAGTAAAGCCCAGGTTGCAGTGAGAGACTCTGTCTCCAAAACTGAAGATGAATAGTTCACAAGGAATAACACCTGAAGGTGACCTCTGTCCTTATCATGTATGTATACATACCTGTGCATGCACCCATCCCACATTCTTCCTAACATGAACTCCACCCACACCCACAAACACACTCACACAAAAATAAGAGAAATCAAGCAGCAATTCTTGGGTAAAATTGAACTGGGTTTGAATTGCGCCTCTGTTCCTATTTGGCCAAAGAATTTTAGAGACATGGAAGCTCTGTGCACTCTTCAGGGACAGTAGTAGCTGTTTCCTAAAATTAGTTCAGGGGCAAGTGAAGGCCTGGGGTGCAAATAAGTGATCTGTTATTTGTTACCTGTCCCAACTTTGAATGTACCTGGTATATGGACCTTTTAGGTATTACCATAAGCTGGGCTTTCCCTCCTCAGCCATGAATGACTCAGCAGAGGAATGTATGGATATACTATGTCAAGAGTATCCAACCTGTTATCATATTTGCTTATGCCCAAGATAGCTATGATTGTAGCTTAAGAAAAATTTAAAAAAAAACTAACTTAAATGTTACAATTTTCTCCCCAAACACATGGTTATCCAGCATCAACTTTGTTGATGATGCAATGTCAAAAGGTAGGATTTACTTAGATTTTCTCTCATCTTTCCCTAATGTCACTCATAGGAGTCTAGCTCTGACCTGTCAAAAGGCTCTTAAGGGGAGGAGAGAGAAATGAGGAAATATTAGATAGAAATATAGACAGAGATGACAAGAAAACAGAGACACAGTATAGCTTCAGAAGTGCCCTGGGTCAATACTCAGTCACCTCAAGATTTATTCTAATGGGCTTTTTATATACTATCAAAGGAAGAGGCAAAAGACCTCCCCCTTTCAAGATCAAAGTATCATACAGCCAAACATATAGCCAAGTGTAGACCTTTCAAAACACCTAGTAACCATGCCCTTGGCCAAATCATCCTATTACGCAGCCCTGCTGGGGAAAGCAAGCTCAGACTTTCTGACCTTGAGTAAGACCTTACTAGGGAGCCTTTGTGGATCCCCACACACTAACATCAATGGCAGCAAAAACCAAACAAATAAACAGAAATTATAAACAGCTTAAGAAATGGAAACTAGAATTCCATCATTTTGAAAATACAAGGACCTCTCTCTTCTACTTCCTCTCTTCTCTGTTTTCCTTCTCTCCTTTTCTTCTGGTTTTCTTCCCATCTTCCTCTCCACCTCTGAAGTTCCTTCAAGTCCTTCATCCTTCTTGTAAAAAATTAGGTAAGTTTTTATAATCAGATTAAAATGTACTCAAATTGATTTAATTTGCAACTGAAATCTAGAAGAAAATAATTAATTTCTCTTCTATCTGAAAATTGTTGCCTCCTGAAGCTTAGCTGGCTACTTAAATCTTAGTATATAGATGCTTTGTCTCCACTCATGAATTATGCCTTCACCATGCAAGCTTCCTGGTGTAAATGGGCACTGTTATTAGCTGCTTCACAGAATTCAAGGAGACTAAGATACAAAAGAGCTGGTGATGGGAGCATGTTTTCTCCTTCTTCTTGCAAAGCATGAGTAGAATTTGAGCCTGAAAACATGGAACCATCCTTCCAGGACTCATTGTTGTGGAATCTTTGTGTGTGGGGGCATCTATCTCATTTTCCCACCATAGGTAAAACTTTATGATCTTGACAACAAATTTTCCCATTTTATTATTATTACTAAGTAACCTACTGACTCAGATATCAATTCACAATACTGACTCTGTGGAAACAGAAGAGGAGAATCTTTGGATGATTATTCTGCTTAAGATTTGGTTTCTTAAGAAGAGCTGGTAAGATGGCCAGATGTGACCACCCATGTTTGATCCCCAGAACATCTATGTGATAGGAGAGAATGGATTCCCACAAGTGGTCTGCTGACTGCCACACATGAACTATTGAGTGTACAAGCACACACACACACACACACACACACACACACACACACACACACACACAAAGGTGAGGAGCAAAGGAAGGAAAGAAGGAAGGTTGTGTGTATTGGCCCATTGAATAGGGCAAATTAATGAGATTTCATAATTTCATAGGCAAAAACAAGGATAATAAAATTAATACTTGAGGGTCAAAGAGCCCATTTAATCTCTAATATATCTGGGACCCTACTCCAAATTTTCCCATGTGTCCCATGACTTGAGATACTTTCCCATCTTCAAAGTTACAAAACAAATCTAAATCTTCCATTGGCTTGGCCTTTGCCTGTGGCTCAGCCTTTGAGAAACACCTCTTGGATTGACTCAACTCCATTGACATGAGTCCCCAGCTACAGGTCCAAAACTTGCTGCCCAAATTTTCATGTGTTCTTTTCTGGCCAGCTTCCTCAAGTTGTCTTCTTGTTATTTCCCCTAACACTTGTCTTCTGTGGTAGTTTGAATGTAATTGACACTCATAGGCTTATAGGGAGTGGTACTATTAGGAGGTGGAGCTTTGTTGGAGTGGGTATGGCTTTGTTAGAAGAGGTGTGTCACTGTGAGGGCGGGCTTTGAGGTTTCCAATGCTCAGGATGCTGCCCAGTATCTCAGTCAACTTCCTGTTGAGTGCAAGATGTAGGACTCTTAGCTCCTATGTCCTACCCCAGCAGCATGTCTGATTACATGACACCATGCTCCCCATAATGATGATAATGGACTGAAGTTCTGAAACTGTAAGTGAGCCACATCAATTAAATGTTTTCCTTATAAGAGTTGCCATGGTCATGGTATCTCTTCACAGAAATAGAAACCCTAAGACTCCTTCTTTGCTTCTTCTGTGGACCTTCACAGCTCTTATATTTCTGGCTGGGAAGGGAGGGTTGAAGGGGAGGTGTTCATAGCATCTGCTTTTGTGAATGGGAGGTCTCTTGCAGATGTTTCTTTACTTTTGTACTTTATTCAAAATTTTATTCTAAATTCCAGATTTATTCTAAATCTGTATTTAATGTCCCCAATCCTTTCTACTTTAGTCAGAGTAGGGAAATTCCTTTGCTCTGGAATTAGGCAAAATCCCCTGGAGACTTTTCTGTAGTCTTTCTGCAGACATATTTATTCCAATTTATTTATATTTTTAATTTTAATTTTTAAGTCAATGTCACATATTGAGACCTTTTCAAGACTTTTAAAAATAACATAGCTTCTACCACTGAAAATGATAAGATACAAAAGTCTGGGCTGTGACTGAAGGCTCTGGTAGGCCTCGCTGTTCTCCCCCATTCCTTCTGTCTTGCTAAAAAACATTAAATTACCTTACTAAAGCTAGTCACTTAAGGCTATTGTCTTATTTGGCTGCTTTCTCCTCTTGAGGTTGACCACCAAAGTCCAGCTATCAAACTATTGAGGTCCAGCAATCAAAAGGCCCCTTTGGCTCACCTAATTAACATGCCCAATTAAAAGCAAACACCTCATCCTAACACAGGGCTTCCCCTTTTACTTTTATAAATCACCATTTGCCCACGGGCTTTATTTGTCTACTCTCTATCCAAACGTAGTCCTTCGTCCCTATGGGACAAATACTCCTTTACCCTCCCCCTTGTCCCTTTCCCCTTCTCTGTCATCCTCTATCTCCTAGTTTGTCTCTTATTCCCTACTCTCTGTCCCTCTGGGACAAATAAATTTCTTTTGTGCTGAGAACTTGGTCTTGGGGTCCTGAGTTGATACTTTCAATGACTGCCAGCACTCAGACCTGAAAACAATCTTGGAATTTTATTCACATATAAACCAAAGTACTAACAACAGTTCCAACATTGCAAGTTCCCTGTATTACTTTTATAACAATGATTCTGCACTACTTGAATTTGACCCCTGATTAATACTTCCTCAGTGTTTTTGAAAAATAAAATAAAATAAAACTAGTTAATTAATAGTTTTATCTTTACAGGAAAGTAAAGTTTCTTCTCCTTGGACTTTCTTAAGAGAAAAGAACAAAGAAAAGTCTGCCAAAGGCATAGGAAGAAACAAAGAATGATAACATTACTTTGAAGATGTTAAGTGCTCTTTTTTCCAGTGCCTAATTTTTCTAAATGGAACTTGAGTTTTTAGTAGATTAGTCAGAGAACATTGAGTGCTATAGGAGGTACTTCCATTTGGACCAGCTCTCTTTTGTACAATAGCTGCAGGGCTTTTACATAATATACATTGGATTTTCTTTACTTTCCAAGTCACTTGGCTATTATAAAAGAAATATTTGGGCAATCATCTGCTCTTCTTTCCTCTTCTCCTTGTCTTCCATGAGGGAAGATTTCTGTGTAGGAAGAGTGTGTATGATACTCTGATTAAGCAGTATAAAGAACAATCATTGTGCATATGAGCTTTGCAAGTTAAAATTTACCAAGATATTAAACAAAGAAATGAGAAAAGGCAGCAGAAAAATTAATAGTGTCACAAGTGGAGATTAGTAGCATTTTTCTTATGCTGAGGCTAGCCCATTGATTTCAAGGTTGATATTGATGCTTCTGAGTTGCTTATTTAATGAGGTTGTAAGAATTTTTTTCAGAGTAATTTATTATGACAAAACTTTATAGTCATACCATTTTGTTCCATGACCCTATGGGTTATATAGAATTGGATTTTTCTTTGGAAACTGATCCTTTTGTCTTATGAACTGTATATGCTGTACCAGACAGTTCAAATTCTTTTCTGCCCAGGATCTTGGTCTGATCCATGAAAAAAGCCATAGACAGATGAAGCAGATCAGTAACCAAAATTTTATATTAAAAAAAAAAAAAGAAGTAAAACTTTCCAGTCTGAGAAGTAGTAAGGGTAACCCTGAGGGAGGACCACACTGGGAATGGATGAGGTGACACTTGTAAGGGTTAGGAGAAGAGTCTTTGTGAAATCATTTGGTCATCTATCTCCTTAGATATGGATTAGGTCTTTAAGTTTGCATGAATGTTGAATCAAACAAAAATTTCCATAGCTGGTGCCTGAAGCCAGGAATCATAGGATGATTTCCTTTAAATGTCAAGGTCTGAAATCAGTTCTAGCTCACAACTCTGGCAGAAGCCCTCTGCTCTACTGGAAGATATGGGTACCTGGAACACCAGGCAAGAACTTCTCACAGCCCAACAACACTCCTTTGAGCCTGCCCACCTTCCACCAACCATACCCTCTCCCCTCATCTCCATATCCCAGCCCACAACTCCCACAGAATCTCCTTGTTCTACCAGAGACCACATCAGTACCTGAAACCTCAGAGGCTATTCAGGTATCCAGAACCCCAAAATGCCCCTGCTCTATTAGAGGCCATACTGGTACCTGGAACTCCAAAGGCCACACCAGTTTCCAGAATGCCAGAGGCCAAGAAGTAATGCTGACACCTAAGCCCCTAGATGATACATAGGCCTCCAAACCCCAGTAGAGACCCCCTACTGGAACTAAGGACTTGTCAGTCAACATTACCACAGACCACTCAGGCCAGAGACTAGAGAGGAAACAGAAACCAACAGGAAAAAAATCCATGCAACAAAAACAAACTCAGAAATTGGCACATAAAGCTATAATTACCCTAAACCCAGATGCCTAGAAGACAGAGAGCATAAAAGCATACTACAATATCCAGGGCAATATGACACCCCCAGAGCATAGCTATCCTACTGCAGGATCCACCCTTCTGCTGCATACAAGAAACACAATTCAACATAAAAGATAAATGTTACCTCAGAGTAAAGGGTTGGAAAAAGATTTTCAAAACAAATGAACCCAAGAAGCAAGCTGGTATAGTCATTCTTATATCAAACAAAATAGAATTCCAACCAAAATTATTCAAAAGAGATTGGGATGGACACTTCATACTTATCAAAGGAAAAATATCCACCAAGATGGTGTCTCAATTCTGATCATTGGTGAACCAAATGCAAGGGCACCCACATTTGTAAAAGAAGCACTACTAAAGCTTAAATCACACATTGAATACCATACATTAATAGTAGGCAACTTCCACACCCTACTCTTGCCAATGGACAGGTCATTCAGATAAAAACTAAACAGAGAAATAATGGAGCTAACAGATGTTATTACTCAAGTGGATCTAACAGATATCTACAGAACAGTTCACCCAAACACAAAAGAATATACCATCTTCTCAGTACCTCTTGGAACTTTCTCCAAAACTGACCATATACTTGGTCACAAGAAAAGTGAAATGACCTCTTGTATCCTATCAGATCACCATGGATTAACACTGAATTTCAACAACAGGAGAACAACAGAAAACATTCAAACTCATGGAAACTGAATAACACTCTACTGAGTGACTACTGAGTTAAGGAAGAAGTAAAGAGAAATTAAAGGCTTCCTAAAATTCAATGAAAATGAATATACAACTGTGGTGATATATTGTGTACTCAATAAAGCTTGCCTGAGGATCAGAGAAGCAGAGCAAGCCACAACCAACTTCACCTAGCCAAATCCTCAGCCGATCCTCTTTCCTCAAACTCAAAGCCTCTGAGTCCTCACCCAAAATGGTCTCAGCTGAACTGCTTTAGTTCCTGTTTCCTCATGGCTTATATACCTTTCTCTGCCTTGCTGTCACTTCCTGGGATTAAAGGTGTATGTGCTTCCCAGTACTGGGATTAAAGGTGTGTGCCACTACTGCTTGGCTTTGTTTCCATTGTGGCCTTGAACTCACAGGGATCCAGAGGAGTATAAAGTGCCTCCTGAGTGTATAAAGTATCACCTCACATAACATACTCAAACTTATGGGACACAATAAAAGTGGTGCTAAGAGGAAACTTCATAGCACCAAGTGCCTTCATAACAAATTAGAGTGATCTTATACTACAACTTAACAGCACACCTGAAAGCTCTAGCACAGAAAGAAGCAAACACACCCAAAAGGAGTAGACAGCAGGAAATAATCAAACACAGAGCTGAAATCAATAAAACAGAAATAAAGAGAACAATACAAAGAATCAATGAAACAAAGAATTGATTCTTTGAGACAATCAACAAAATAGACAAACCCTTTTCCAAAATGACTAAAAGGCAGAGAAATAATATCCAAATTAACAAAATAAGAAAGAAAAAAGGTGATATAACAACAAACACTGAGGAAATCCAATGTATGACAAAGCATGTCATACTTCAAAAGCATGTACTCCACAGAATTGGAAAACCTGAAAAATGGACAGTTCTCTTGATAGAAACCACTACCCAAAGTTAAATCAAGATCATATAAACAATTTAAATAAACCAATAACCCTTAAGGAAATAAAAATAGCCATTAAACATCTCCCAACCAAAACAACAACAAAAAACCTAGGGCCAAACTGTTTTAGTGAAGAATTCTACCAGAATTTCAAAGAAGAGCTAATACCAATACTCCTCAAATTATTCCACAAAATGGAAGCAGAAGGAACATTGCCAAATTTATTTTATGAAGCCACAGTCACTTTGTACACAAAGCACACAAAGACTCAACAAAGAGAATTACAGACCAATTTCCCTCCTGAAAAAATACTCAATACAATATTCACTAACTGAATCCAAGAGCACATCAAAAAGATTATCCACCATAATCAAATAGACTTCATCCCAGTGATGGAGGGATGGTTCAATATATGAAAATTTGTCAATGTAATCCACCATATAAACAAACTGAAAGAAAATTACCAAATGATCCTATCATTAGATGCTAAAAAAGCCATCAACAAAATCCAACAACCCTTCATGATAAAAGTCTTGGAGAGATTGGAAATACAAGGGATATACCTACACATAATAAAAGCAAATTTACAGCAAGCCAATAGACAACATCAATTAATGGAGAGAAACTCAAAGTGATTCCACTAAAATCAGGAACAAGACATGGCTGTCCACTCTCTCCATATCTATTCCATATAGTACTTGAAGTTTTAGCTAGGGCAATAAGACAACTAACTAAAGAAGATCAAGGGGATACAAATTGGAAAGGAAGAAGTCAAAGTATCTTTATTTGCAGATGATATTATAGTGTATATGTGACCCCCAAAATTCTACCAAGAAACTTCTACATCTGTTAACCACCTTCTGTGAAGTGGTTGGATAAAAGATTAACCCCCCCAAAAAAAATCACTAGACCTCCTATATAGAAACAACAAATGGTCTGAGAAAGAAATCAGGGAAACAACACCCTTGTCAAATAATATTAAACATCTTGGGATAACTCTAATCAAGCAATTTAAGGAACTGTATGACAAAAACTCCAAATCTTTGAAGAAAGAACTTAAAGAAGATACCAGAAGATATAAAAGTCTCCCATGCTCATGTATTGGGAGGATTAGCATAGTAAAAATGGCCACCTTACCAAAAGCAATCTCCAGATTCAATACCATCCCATCAAAATCTCAAAACAATTCTTTATAGACCTTTAAGGAACAATACTCAACTTCAAATGGAAAAACAAATCCTATAAAATAAAAGATCTGGAGGTATCACCATGTCTGACTTCAAGTTCTACTACAGAGCTATAGTAATAAAAATTGCATAATATTGGCATAAAAGCAGACAGGTGGATCAATGGAATTAATCAAAGATCTAGATGTAAATCTATACATCTATGGACACCTGGTTTTTGATAAAGAATCTAGAATTACACATTTGCAAAAAGAAAGTATCTTCAACAAATGGTGATGGTCTAACTGGATATCGGTAAGTAGAAGAACGCAAATAGATCCAAGTCTATCACACCACATAAAAATCAAGTCCAAGTGGATGAAAGACCTCAACATACAACAAAATATACCAAATTGAACAGAAGAGAGAGTGGGGAATAGCCTTGAAAACATTGGCACAAAGACACTTCCTGGACTGAATACCAATAGTGCAGGCATTAAGATCATCAATTAATAAATGGGCCCTCATGAAACTGAAAAGCTTCTGTAAGGCAATCAATAGGACACAACAGCAGCCTACAATATGTGAAAATATTTTCATCAACTCCACATCTGACAGAGGGATAATTTCTAAAATACACAAAGAACTCAAGAAACTAGACATCAAGAAAACAAATAATTCAATTAAAAACGGGGTACAGATCTAAGCAGAATTCTCAACAGAGGAATCTCAAATGGCCAAGAAGCATTAAAAAAATGTTCAACATCCTTAGCCATCAGAGAAATGGATATCAAACTCTATTGAGATTCCATCTTACACTTACCAGGATGGCTATGATCAAAAACACAATGACATTGCATGCTGGAGAGGATGTCGAGCAAGAGGAACACTCTTCATTTGCTGGTGAGAATAAAAACTTGTAAACCACTTTGAAAATCAACATGGCAGTTTCTCAGAAAATTGGGAATCTATCTACCCAAGCTGTACCACTCTTGGGCATATACCCAAGGGACTCTCCATCCTACCACAAGGATACATACTCAACTATGTTTATTGCAGCTTTATCTGTAATAGCTAGAAACTGGAAGCAACCTAGATGTCAATCAACCAAAGAATGGATAAAGAAAATGTGGCACATTAACACAATGGAGTTGTTAAAAACATAGCATCATGAAATTTGCAGGCAAATGCATAGAACTAGACAAAAATCATCCTGAGTGAGGTAACCCAGACTCAGAAAGACAAACATGGTATGTACTCACTTATAAGTGGATATTAGCTGTAAAGTAAAGAATAATCATGCTACAATCCATAGACTCACAGATAAGTAACAAGAAGGGGCTTAAGGCTGGGGGTGGGGGGAACACATGAATCTCCTTGGGAAGAGTGAATACAATAGATATAGTGGATGGATTGGGGGTGGCTGGAGATGGAGCAGGAAGAATCATGTTGAGGGAAGGTAAAGCTAGAATGTACTGGGAGAGACAACTTGAATTGGGGGGCATTTCAGGGGAGAGGTAAAAGTTCATTGCAATGGAAACTTCCAGAAATCTATGAGGATGACCCTCTCTAGCTAAGACTCCTAGTAATGGGGGATACAGAGCCTGAACTGGCCACCTCCTGTAACCAGACAAGTTCTCCAGTGAAGGGACTGGGACATCAACCCAGCTGCAAAACCTTCAATCTACAATTTGTCCTGCTTGAAAGATGTGCTGGGATGAGGTATCATTTCATTCAGAAATTGTGGGACTGGTCAACTATGGACTGGTCTAGCTTGAGACTCATGCCAGTAGAGGGAGCCCACCCCTGACACTGCTTGGATGTCCAGGAATGAGAGACTGGAAAGTCCAGAGAACTAGGATAGAGCCAGACATGACTAGCACCCCCCCTCAAAGTCAATGAAATGACATTGTGCTATACTCATAGGCAAGAGCCTAGCATAATTGTCATCAGAGAGGCTTTGTCTAGCAACTGATGGAAACAGATGCAGAGACCCAGAGCCAAACATTAGCTGACACTCAGGTTAGGTATATTAGAAAGCATGTTTGAAGAAGTAAAAAAAGGTTTGCCTCTCTGGGGACTACAAATTGCTCCTGAAAAAATACAAAGGGGAGATTCTATTAATTACTTAGGATATAAGATAAAGCTACAAAAAATTAGAACCCAAAACGTACAACTATGGAGAGATCGATTGCAGACTCTTAATGATTTTCAAAAATTGTTAGGAAGCATTTCCAACTTACTAAGTATCATGGGATCACCTAAAGATGGACAATAAAATATGGCTAATACTCTAAAAGGGGACAAAGACTTAAATGGTCCACTAGAATTATCAGCTGAAGCTGAGAAGGAATTGGCTCTAGTAGAAAAGACAATACAAGAAGCACATGTGGATCATGAGGATTCAGAACTTAAATGCATTCTGGTCATACTCCCCTCCAGACATTCCCCCACAGGTATTTTGATGCAGAGGGAAGATATTATATTGGGATGGATAACTCTACCATATCAACTAAGTAAGAAGTTAAAGACTTATATAGAAAAGATCTCTGATTTGATTCTGGAAGGAAAATTAAGACTTCTCCAGTTGACAGGAATGGACCCAGCAGAAATTGTAGTACCTTTAATGAATACTGGCAGAGAGCCTGCAGTGACTTCTTGGGAGAAATTAGCAACAGTTATCCCAAAAGCAAGAGAATAGAATTTATAAAGAAGACTGAATGGGTCCTTCCTCACATTGTATGAAAAAAGCCAATTTCTGGAGTCCTCACATTCTATACTGATGCAAATAATTCAGGAAAAGCAGGATAGAAATCAGGAGACTTAAGTAAAATGGTTCAAAGTCCATACAACTCTGCACAAAAAGCTGAACTGTATGCCATTCTTATGGTACTGATGGACTTCACAGAACCCCTCAATATAGTCACTGACTCTCAATATGCAGAGAGTTGTTTTACATATTGAAACTGCTGAATTTATTCCTGATTATCGGAATTAACTTCATTATTCATACAATTGCAGGAAATCATCAGAAATAGGGAACATCCTATATACATATAACACATATCAGATCTGATACGGGTCTGCCAGGAACTCTAGCACAAGGTAATGATGAGATTGATCAGTTACTAATAGGTAATAAGCTAGAAGCCTCAGAATTTCATAAGAATCACCATGTAAATAGCAAAGATTTGAAGAAGGAGTTCTCCATCACTTGGCAACAAGCCAAGGATATTGTAAAAATATGTCCTACTTGTTCCTTCTATAACCAAACTCCATTACCTGCAAGGAGCAATCCAAAAGGTATACAAAGAAATGAAATTGGCAGATGGATGTGTTTCATTTCTCAGAATTTGGAAGATTAAAGTATGTACACCATACCATTGACACCTATTCAAGATTTCAGTGGGCAACTCCTATGAGTTCTGAAAAGGCTGATTCTGTGATTACACACACACATAATAGAAGTTATGGCCATCATGGGAAAGCTTGTACATATTAATATGGACAATTCTCCAGCATATGTCTTCAATAAAATGAGACAGTTTTTTGCTTATTACAATATAAAACATGTTACAGGTATACCACACAATCCCACAGGCCAAGCAGTCATAGAAAGATACAATTGAACTTTAAAGGATATGCTAAGTAGACAGCAACAGGTAACAATGACTCCTAGAAATAAATTTCATAATAGATCTTTATTAACCTTGAATTTTCTCAATGCTGATAAGAAAGGAACAATAGCTGCAGAGAGACATTGGACGACAGATAAAACTTCTCAGCTAAAGCAACCAGTTTATTTCAAAGATGTGTTGACCTCAGAATGGAAACCAGGATACATTCAACGTTGGGGAAGGGTTTTTGCTTTTGTTTCAGCAGGAGAAGAAAAACTATGGATACCAACAAAATTAATAAAAAATTGATTCATACAGGAGAAACCCCTTGATGAGGAGAAGTAAAAGCTCATCTAGTGATGTGACATCTCTACAAGTTGTAAGAAAAATTTGACAGACAAGGGTTGGAACAGGGTTCTGTTTTTGTCTTTACAGGATAATAGAAATACCCATCTTTCAGAAATCATAAGGCCTTGGATTTCCAGGTGTCTACAGCAGAAAGAAAGAATCTATTGGTAACAGTCTATCAATTGGTAATCTAACAATTACCAGGGTAATATTTCGCTGCCTAACATCTTTATCTCTTTAACTCTAGAAAAGTTGTAGTTTTGATTCAATTATATATCAAGCTGGCTTTGGAGTTGGAATTTGGCTCCCTCCTTCTCTAAACCAAGCATATTGCTAAAAGAAAAGGTTAAGAGATTCTGTCTCTATATCAGAAGAACAGTCTGGTGTGGTACAGAAGAAAACCAATAAAAAGGGACCATTGTCATCAAGATTCTATTTCTTTCCATGCTTATTCTTGATTTTTCAGAATCCTTTCTTACATGTCATGTTATCTTTAAATCCAAACTTTCCAATAATGTTCAAGTTTTCCACAGTAAAAAATAAATCTTTTCCAATAACAATCTCTGAAGTCTCCAGAAGGAAGATGGGGCCCCACAACAACAACTCTACCCAGTCAAAAATGATGCCATGGTACTCACAAACATTACTCAATGATCAATCTTGGACTGAAAACTCTCCAAGATACTTACATAATAAGGTGGTTCATCATATTACATTTCTAGCCAGAGTCTCAGACAATCTTACCCATTACTCTGAGACTGGCTGCAGAATCTACAGTTAATCCAACTGAGACTTAACTATCTGAGCTTACAGGACCCCACAGAGATACTGTTGCCCCCTTAACAGCAGGAAGCATTTTTAAGAAAACAATGCCCCTTTTCCCCAAAAGTTTCATGTTTCTCAGGGTTATGGATAATAGTTATAGGGTTGGAGGTAGAAGAAAACATTGAACTCTTTATTCCCTTTAAAAAAAAGAGGGAGGAATGTATAGGTATAGGATATGAAGATAGATTATTGTATATACTAGTAAACTAATTTAGTATTACCTATTCTCTAAACTTCTCTGGATTTTAGTATTTTAATATGTGTCTCTTGTTTGATGTTGTACTTTTTGGTTGTAGTTCCATCTTGTCTAGGTCATTATCCTTTATTCCTTCTGGACAATATTTGATAATCATTCCTATTGTATATAGTTTTGTATTGGGTTAGAACTTTCTTATTTAGACAAAAGGGGAAGATGTAGTGGGTAGCTGTTCCAGCTTTGACCTTGAAGCACTGCCCCTAGTTAGGTAGCCAGTAACTGCCATGCCTGCTTATGACCTGCCCCTGGGGCATGGCCAAGATGGGAGCCCTTAAGACCCAAGATGTGTACATGCTGGTCCTCTTGGCTCCTTATGATCCTGGATGCTAGATGGCAGACCAATGCCACGGCGACTCCAGTAAAGTCTGCGTAGCATGTGGAAAAACATGCTCGTAGGCCTGAGGCTGAGGCTTCAAGGAAGCTCTGTTCCTGGAGGGCTTGGCTGTTCCCCAAGAAGGAGGTGTACTCTATGCTTCACGGCCACAGTGACTGGGGGATATCTTTTCTTGCTGTCAGTTTCTTTTGTTTCTGTCCTGCTTTCTTATGGGAAACATCAGTCAAGCCTGCAGCAGTTCTCAGGAACTGGACCGGAGAGTGACCCCCCCCTACTGTCACGCCACCACCTGATTATGGCTCAGGCCTGGGACTGACCCCAGGGCCATCTGAGGGTCCACTTTTGTGGGCCTTCTAGAGAGTTTTGCATGAGAATAAATCAGCTGGAGATTATATGACCCAATTGCAAATCAACAACAAGAGACTAGGACAGTAAAGATGGAGAGGGTTAGGAAAGTCCGAGATAACTCCACCATCACTGATTCATATGGCCACCCCATAAAATCAGAACATTTAGCAAGAAACTTGCATAAAAATCCCAAAAGGATATGTCATGGGAAATGGCAGTGGCTCATAGGGGACAGGTGGTGGGACCCTCCATAAAGAAAAAATTCCCTGAAGAGAATAAAAAGTGTTCTTAATCCNTTGCCTTATACAGGAGTCTATGATGAGTTAGGAAATAGATGAGTAAATTACATGAGAGAAAAGGTTTCCTATTACACCTTGCCACTTANGGAAAAGCTCAGGAGAAGCAGGCCCCCTTGGTGTCTGCTCTCCAAGAAACAAAGAGATAGCATACTAAAACAACTTATGCCAGCTTTAGAATGGATAAATTATAANAGATAGANAAGAGGTAAGAAATATTGGAAATATATACCAGAAAAAACATAGACAACAAAAAGATTGGGGTGATCTATGGCAACACAGAGAATGCCTATAGCCTCTTTCTCAAAAACAAAAAAGACTAAGAAGGGAACTAAGGGCTTTCAAGTGTTAACCACACAAGCTGCGGGCACCTGGAATAGACTCCCTCCCCTATTGTCTATTACATTTGTGGTTAATAAGTTTCTCATGTATTTTACATAATACTGAATGATTGTTCTTGGGGATATCTGAGCATGACCAGGGTACAGTCTGATTTATTGGGGAAAGTACATGTCCGTGAAGATTGTGTATTCAATTCTAAGTTTTCCTTTTTACTAACTGCCCATAAAAACGCTATGCTTAGCAACATTAAACACAGTCAGCTTCACAGTTCCTTTGAGTCTGTGGCTTTCTGTCATCCCGTCGATCCTCACCCACCTGAGTACCAGAGACCTCCAGTTCTCCTACCCTACTGAGTCTGTCTGCGGCAGACCAAGTCAGAGTTCTCCAGAGAACCTCACCTCTCCCGGATCCTGTAACCAACTCCTTTACTGATTGTAAATTACCCCGAAATAAACCCATTTTAACTACCAGATAAACTACATGGAGTTGCCTTGTTAGTTCTCCCCTTTACTGTAAAAGAGGGAGAGGAAGGATGGTAGAAGATGAAGGGATCAAGAAAACCCACAGAATCAACTAATCTGGGCTCATAGGGCCTCACAGAGACTGAATCAACAACTAGGGGTCTACATGGGCCCGATGTAGGCATTCTGCATACATGTTATGGTAGGTCTTGTTGTGGAACTCTTAGCAATGGGATCAGGGGCTGTCTCTGACTCTTTTGCCTGCTTTTGGGACTCTTTCCCTCCTACTGGTTTCCTCATCTAGCCTTGATATGAGGGTATGTTCCTAGTCTTATTGCAACTTGATGATGTTTGGTTGATATTCCTGGGAGGCCTGCCCTTTTCTGAAGGGAAACAGAAAAGGAGTGAATGGGGCAGAGAGTGAGGTGTGTGTAGGGGGAGGGAATGGGAGGAAAGCAGGGAGGGAAAACTGTAGTCAGGATGCAATATATGAAAGAAGAAATAAAAGACAAAAAATGAGTCTGGTATCACCAGGGTGTCAAAAGTTTATGTTCTACAAAGATATGTGTTTATAAATTTCTATCACAGAAAAGGAAGTGACTCTTACCCACTTTGGAGATAACATTAAAGATTATGGTTTAATTGTTGGATGTGCTGTATTAATCAGTTCTCTTTTTAAACACAAAGTAACCCTCTGTGTACATTTATCCTCTTCTCTACTTCTCTTTTGAACTAGCATTGCTTTAAGTTGGCTCATCCACTAATAAGCTGAATAAATTTTTTACACACACACACACACACACACACACACACACGCACACACACACACAAATATATATATATATATATATATATATATATTAGACACAAAGAGAAAGATAACTATGCTACAATTCACAACCCCAGAGAAGTTAGGTAAAATTTATGACCTTAAAAGGGACATTGAGGGACCCAAGAAGGGAAAATAGTCAAAACTATGTTTTTAGATGTTTGGAAAAGATGATACACAATGAATGATTGTTTGAAAAGTGAAAACAATATAAAAATATGACTAGTAAAACATTTTACCTTTGTCTCTGTCAGTGTTTTGCTGTCTCCTTCTTCTCCTCCTAGGAAACCACTACTTAGCACTTAAAGCATCCTTCCAAATATTTATTTGTGAAAACTACAACAACAACAAATATGGCACCATTTTTCTCTCCTAACTACAAAAAGTAGTCATGTACAAAGTCCCAAAGTACAAGTACATCTTACCAGCTTGCCATTTAATTCAAGTAGATATATTAACAACTTTTTCATATTGGTGCATAAAATGCTGTGTGTGTGCATGCGTGTGTTCATGAGTTTGTGTGTGTAATGAGTGTCATTCAATACTATAGGTGCAATTACAAAATTCCATGTCATAAACCCAGCCTTTAAGAAACTTAGCTTCATACCAGTCGTAGTAGCCCATGTTTTTAATCCATACTTGGGAGTCAGAGGTAGGTGGATCTCTGTGTGTTCATGGCCAGCCTGGTCTATAGAGTGAGTTCCAGGACAGCCAGGGCTACACAAAACCAAAAAACCCACATAACAAATTAAAAAGAAAGAAACTCACTTTCTGTCTGACTATTACAGAGCAGACATAATGGTTCTTAAATGCCCTGGAAAGAGGATTCTGAGAATGATGAATTCTGCCCTGGGTGGCTTGGGAGACAAGAAACCAAAGACCCATGTAGAGTGAATCTTAAACGGTCTTATTAATTGAAAACACCAGGCCAGGTATTGAGGTAAATTCTGAATGATCAGAGAGACAGAACAAGCCACAGCCAAC
>LZPO01076874.1:18894-28969 GCA_001675575.1 Neotoma lepida
CAGTTACAACACAGTTTGTCTCCATGTTAGAGACTTGGAAATTGAGACAGGAATTATTTTGCCTTGTATTGTAGACCTAATGAATAATAATGCTAGGTTTCAAAATCAAGTAAAGAGAAAAAGTTGGGCACTCAAGAACTGTTATTGAATTACTGCTGAAGTGGAAAGCTGAAGCATGAACTGCGCGTGTACCAACCGTGGTTTCCAGTTGAGAGAAGAGATGTGAAGTTCTTGCCATCATTCTCATTCTTCTTTTCTTCCTTTTTTTTGTGTTTTTTTTCTATTTAAAAAATTTTTTCCATTTCACATACCAACCACAGTTCCCCCTCCTACTCCTCCTCCTGCCCATCCCCACTTCCCCTACCCCACCCCCATTCACTCCTCAGAGAGGGTAAGGCCTCCTATGGGGAGTCAACAAAGTCTGGCACATGGGGTGAGGAGCTTGGTCATTTGAATTCCTCTTAAAGTAATATTAACCCCAGTGAATAGTTCTTGGAATTTGCATCAATTGTGAAAGACCCCCTTATGACACAGGGGATTTTTTAGGTTAATTGAGGATAACCATGTTAACTGAGGAAAGCAATACAGAATGTACGGAGCAATGCTTAAATATCTATTCTACTCTCATTATGGTTACCATGATTATTTATGAATCCATCATAGAAGTCACAGGACAGTCANGTTGTCCTAGGTGGTTGTGATATACCAACGGAACAATTTGAGACGCTTGGAAGAAAGACAAACGAAAAGGATNTGTATGTATATTAGTAGAAATGTCAGAGATCTGGAGGAAGTAGAGAAGTCATTGCTTTGGAAATGTTTCATAATGCTACTTAGTGATAGCTTTTTTTAAGGCCATCCTGGTCTTAAAAGAGACATTAGCCTTTTACCACATGGAAACAATGTCAGAAATGGCAGTAACTTTAGTAATGTGAGAAATAAAATTCTCACTAGTCCTACATGACTGGGTGCTAATTAACAGAAAAAAATAGCTTTAAATGTCTCTTGATAAGTGTTAGATAACTTCCTGAAGANAAATTTTCCCTTTTTAAAAAAATCACATGTTGCTTACTCCAATACCAGCTAATAAATAAAAGCCGATTAGTCATTCTGTGTCTGAACAAAATCCCAAGCTGATTTTAATTACAAATTACTTTTCTTAGAATGTATTAGCAGTCCAAAAAATAGAACCCAAGCCAGTCTTCATGCTAGAGATATAATGTAAATGGGATGAGTTATTCATTCAAGTTTTCTTGCACATGTTTTCAAAATGTAAACTATGTGCTTCTAAAAGAGTTGAGACATTTTATAGCAAATCACACTCATGATCAGACCACTATACTAGAAATTATACCTTTAAAACCACACCGAGAGAGGAATAAGTAATATACTTCCATTGCATAGGCTTATATATATGATGATTGAATACTGAGATTCAACTGGAAGCCAAGGCAAATTAAAACTGGACTAATTTTCTATTTTATGTTAGGTCCAGAGTGGATTTTTTTAACCTTGCTCACATAGATATTCAAGTTTATCCGCAGAACACGTCTGGAATGTAGTCTAGTCATTAATTTTCTATGTAATATATGTAATATATTTATTTATTTTTAGTTTCCCAGGTGATTCAGATGTACAACCTGATATGCTTAAAAGAAGTGAGGAAGTCTGTTTGACTCCAAGAAAATAGCTCAAGCTCAGATCATGGAATGTACAGCAACATGTTTCCTTTAGACTTGGCTTAAATATAACAACCACCACCTACAGATAATGTCCAGTGGAATTAAAATATCATTGTCTAAAATTTTCATCTAAAGGAACATGGGGAAAAAAACCCATCAGTGCCAGCTAAAATAATTGACTTTATTCTCCTTAGAATGGTTTCTTTCTTGCAGTCTACATTGTCCTAACATTGTTTTCTTTGTCTTCAAATAATCTGGCCTGTGCTAAAGGATGGCTTAGTTAGACAAGTCCTCTTATCAACATATGCAGAAGTCTCCCTGACTGTTTATCAACTGCTTAAGTTCAGCCAAGGCCACATTATTGCCCGATGAGTAAGAGCCCATCTGTGGATCACTCAGCAGCTGCATGAATGTGGCCGCATCCTCTTCATGGGCACTGGCGTTTTCTGTGAAATGCGGAATAACAGGAAGACTTATCCGTAGTGTTACAGTTTCAATAAAATGATGTCTAAGCAGACACACAGTAAGCAGAGAGTGAGTAATAGAGCATATCACAATGCGTTTTAAAGTCCATGCTCTTTGTCAAGGCTGTTGCTAAGAAGGATTTCCCTTCTTCCAGTGTTGCCTAAGAATTGTCTATTACAATTGGGCTTCTTTTTCTCTTTACTAGCCATTGCGGTATATCCATGCCCTTTTTAGACATAGCTGCATTTTTTTAAAATTTAGAATTCTGTCAGATGGAGTGTAGATAAAAATACCATCTTTAATTTATGATCTGCAAATATAAAGCAGTTTTCATTAAAACCTGAAACCAATCATTAAAAAAAAAGAGAGATTATCTTGTTCTTCCCCAAGAATAAGTGTTCATTCTGTGTTTANTATTACTGCTGTTTGTTAATATAGGTATAGCTTGTGATGAGATCCAAAGGGGCAGAAACACCAGTGAGTCAAACATTTTACTGTATAATAAATTTGACAATTTATAGATGTCACATATATTGAAAGTTTTGCACTTCTAAAGTGAAAATTAAGGTAATGTAATGTGTGAAAATGGCAATGTTTATAAACATATAGAAAATGATGTTAGGGTTAAAAATAGAATGATCTCAGAGTCTTTTTTCTTTTAAACAAAGAATAAGAGTAATGTAAGTTCAGCCCATCAAATCTCTGACAGATGTGGAGGTAAAGCAGATTAGGAAGCTAAACAATAGTACTAATAAAGTATGACGGTTCAGCAGTCGCTTTGTGGGTTTATTTCTGTCACATGCTTTAAAATGTCCATATGTCCATAAGCTTAAGAATTCAATCACTAACCTTAATAAGATGATATATAAAATAATTTCTTTTTGTAATACTCAATATTTGAATAACTTATGNTGAACATTGGAGAGCTAGATTACTTTACGAAATGTGCCTTGACTTAGAGCTCTAGGGTTTTATGAGCTTACTATATGAAAATCAATCACACTTAAGTCCCTATCTCGTAAGCTGGATTGTAGATATCCATACTTCCCCAAAGAATCACAAAATGCCAACATTTGTTGCTATTTAGAAAACTCCTTTTTTTNCCCAAGAATCTCAAGCTTTGCATATGTAAAATTCATCTGCCTATAATATATTATTTTTCTCAAAAAGATGAAAAGAGAAAGAATTTAGGAAAGAAAAACATCTACAAATAAGGAATGAAAATTACTGCTAGACACTAATGATTTAATAGCACTCCCCAGGGTAGATTAGACCATTCTTGAAATCAAGGTACTCATTATCATCAACATCATTGTTTTTCTTCCTATTCTAGTGTGGTAGGAACAAATCTTTTTTCTAATTTCATAGATTGTTTTTAATGCTCTCTAAAAATCTAGGAGACATAGATACCTCCTATGTGTATGAACTTCACTGTTATTGCTTATAGATCAAGCCATTTTATTCTTTAAGTTTCTTTGTATCTTTACAAGTAAGAGGTTATTNTCTATATATACACCAGAGCTGCATCTTTCCTCAGACCAATTAATGACCTAAGATTAGTCACTTTATACTTACTGACAAAGAAATTCTGTTAATCTGAATTGATTTTCCCTAAGAGAACCCAAACTTAAATCTGTGGTGTTTTCCCCTCACACAGGTATCCCAGAGTCTTGGTTGCTCTTCATTTACTTGCTTTTTCTTTAATTGTTGTTTCCACTGCATTATGATAATATTAACATGATTTCATATCTGTATTCAAATTCTTTAAATGACAAAAGCAGGAAGACCATCACAGCATCAAGACTAAGTTTGTCTACAGAGTGAGTTTCATGTCACCCAGGGATGTATAGTGAGAAACTATCTCAAAGAAACTGAAACAAACAAATGCACAAAAACAAATAATATTTGTACACATTAGACTACAAAGATGCCTTCAATGAGCTGTGTTATACTTACCAAAACTAATAAGTTCACATAGATGACACATATGTTTAAATGTTGTTCTGCAATAATTTTTGAGTAACATATTTTACCCCAACATTTTGGATATTAATGTAAATTTAAATGAGATGAAAATCTTTATCACAAATGTGAAGACCAACTCAACTACTCTTTCTTCTCTTCCTCCCATACTTAAGGTCCTTGTATGACCCTCTGTGTAAATTTTTCTTTGCTGTGGAACCAATTACTGTGGACACAATGGCTAAAAACCATGCAAACAACACTTTGCATTTCTTTATTGCAGAAAACCAAAATGTATCTAAGCAGTCTAAGAGCCAGGAGCTGGCAATGCAGTGGACATTTAGCAAGTTCTATGGCAAATCTGTTCCTCTGATTCTAAAAGCCTCTGGGTGTCACCTGTGTCCCTGGGATGTAATCCCCGTTTTCCAACTCTAAGCAATGGGAAGGTACCAGAGTCCTTCTTGCTCCACTTTGATCTCCACTGAAGCTTGTTTTTTACCTGCTTTAAATAACCTTTGTGAATTCAATGGACACACTCAGACAATCCAATTATACCTCCCTACTCGAAGGTCAGCTGGTTGGCAAATGTCATTCTATCTGCAACCTTAATTCTTCTTTACAGGTAAGGAAATGCACTCACAGTTTCCTGCAGCTGGAGTGTAAACTTCATTAAGAGTTTAAAAAAAAAAACCAAAAAAACATTTTTTTGTCTTTCACTCTTTTCCTTATTTTTTTTTCTAATCACTCAATTCATGCTAAGGAATAAAAATTAGCATAGACGTGTCATTGAATGTAATGCTCTATATATTGCTTGGTAGGTTTAAAAAATGTTTGGAAAATTAACATGAAACAAGTGAATAAAAGAGAGGTCACAGAATGGTGACTTATCTCTGCAGTAAACTGGCTCCAAAGTTAGGTTCCGTTCAATTTCATCATTCAAAGTTTAAGTAAAAGTTCAGAGATGTCCTCTACTTGTCTCTTGTGATTCTGATTGGACCCCTGAATCTGACTAGAGTAAGGAAAGGTATCTAAGGACACAAGCCTTCATTCCAGACAATATGAAAACTCCAGGATTTTAAATGTATATAGCTCCCTTAACAGATTTCNCCAGGTGCAGTTTCGATGAAATGTCTAAGATAGAAGAGGGGAAAAAATAGAGAAGTAAATGGNGCATCTGCCTGANTGGCTCTGAAGATTCATATTTCATTTCCATTCATTTCAATAAAGGAGAACTGACTGCAGAGCCTTCGCCCTAGGCCCCTGTCTGTGCTTCTCTGTTTTACAAGGGAGCTTTTCAGAGCTTGTTTTTTTTTTCTTTTTTGGTTGCTGCTTATGTGNTTATTTCTAATGTTTTAACGTTTACAAACCTGGCCAGTCCTGCAGGAATTCCCCTTGGTTCTTCAGCATTGCTCCCATGAACTGCTGTGGACTGACTCCAACTGTGTAATTTACCATGGAGGTTTATCGATCTCATTCAGCTGTTTCCGGAGCGCTATAGGTGTGTAGGACATCATGCAAAGCAAGTGAGAAGCAGGAGAACCGAGCATGATTACCACAATGCCAGAATGAAAAGAATAAAAGAAAAGAAACCTTTGATTGTAGTTTGTGAAAGCTTTTTAATGATTAATCTTCACCTTGCCCAACTGGGTTTAACGACGGAATTTACCAGCTGTAGACGATTCAGCCCAGTGGTAGGCACAAAGCAAGTGCTTAATAAGTCTTAGTTAGATTGAATGCTATTGTGAAGATACTATTTTTCTCATTAGTTGCCTGTCAATATTCCCTCCTTACCTAGGACTCACTCTGTTTTTCTGTTTTCCAGTGTATGTAACAAAGAGACTTACAAGAGAATGTATCTCAGATGAATTGGGGACTGAAGTCCAACTGTGGTCCCTCATGCTTTCATCACTGTGTTTTATTCCAAANTTGCTAACACCTGCTCTTAGGATTATACATCCCAGAGATAAATGTTTCTTATTATGTTGTACATAGTAGGGACACAATTAGCATCATAATTGGCTTACTGAAGAAGGAGCACAGAAGAGGTGCTTTCAGNGGATAAGGAAGAGTAGACAAGCATCTTTTATAGACAGGATTTAGAGAATATCTTTCCACATTCACTAATGTTAAGCTCAGGGGAAGCTTGCCATCTTTGCAACTCTTCATCAATATAATTAACTAAAATGTTCGATTACCATGCAAATTTTTTGTTTGTGATGTTCATTTGATGAGTAAGTGTATTCCTAATGTATTAATATTTTTTGTTTTTACTTTTTGTTTTTTTGTTACAGAGTTTCATTATACATATAGTATAATGTTTTGTCTGGTCTCAGCCGCTTCCCACGGCCACTCAGACCTGAGTAAACACACAGAGGCTTATATTATTTTTAAACTATATGGCCTAATGGCTCAGGCTTCTCGTTAGCTAGCTCTTACATCTTAAATTAACCCATTTCTATAAATCTATGCTTGCCAAGTGGCTTNTGACCTTCCAGTACTTTTACATCTTGCTTCTTTGGTGGTGGCTAGCAGTGTCTCCTCAGCTCTGTTTTCCTCTTCCTCTCACTCTAGTTAGAATGTCCCACCTAACCTTATTCTGCCTCACCAATGGCCAACAACTTTATTTATCAACCAATCAGAGCAACACATATTCACATTAATGATGGGGATGTCTTTTTGTACATTGTGAATATGTATTGCTCTGATTGGTTGATAAATAAAATGCTGATTGGCCAATAGCCAGGCAGGAAGTATAGGCAGGATAAGCAGACAAGGAGAATTCTGGAAAGAGGAAGGCTGAGGGAGAAGATGCCAGCCAGCTGCCCAAGGAGCAACATGTAATGGGACGCCGGTAAAGCCAGGGAAATGGGCTGAGTTTAAGTGTATGAGCTAGTCAGTAATAAGCCTGAGTTAATGGCCAAGCAGTTATAATTAATATAAACCTCTAAGTAATTATTTTATAAGCGGTTGTGGGACCGTGGGTCCTAGCAGGACTCAGACAAAACTTTGTCCTACAGTGTAACAGTCCTAGCTTTCCTGGAACTCACTTTGTAGACCAGGCTGGCCTCAAACTCGTAGTGATCTGCCTGCCTCTGCTTCCTTAGTGTTGAGATTAAAGGCGTGTAGCACCACCACCCAGCTGNATTAATTTTTTTAATAGTATGAAGTATTTGAATTTTCTTAATGAGTGAACAAAGTTTATTTTAAAAATCATGTACTTCAACCATTTAACTACTCATCCAGCAATACATTCTTACAGTTGAAGACAACTATACAGCTGAAAAAGATATGAAATATGTGCTACAACTAATTTTAATGTTGAAGATATTGAAGCTGAAATAATAATTATTATCCCTTGTTTCATACTTAATATTGGGCCATTCTTCAAATACAGTTCTCTCAACCTCACAGATCAGGTCTATATCTTTTAAAAAAAGAAAAATGTCAAAATATGTTACTAGGTGGTATACTATATTATATGTAGTGTAATAGCTTAGACTATATTTTTTTACTGGTATTGAAATGAGAGTATAATAGATAAACTGTTCATAAAAGCTATAATATGGATTAGATAAACTCTTCATAAAAGCTATAATATGGATTAAAGTCTNTAATAATATCTTCAAATATTTATTCAAAAGAATTAATACATATTGAAACAATTAGATGTACTTGATTTGATTACAAATATACTTTCTAATAATTTGCTAGAATAGAGAAAGTCTATTAAATAGCATTTTCAACTTTGTACTTCAGGGAATTAGAAAATAGAAGTGATTATAATCCTCCCCAAATCATTAACTATTCACATTGTTTGAGATCTTGGTGTAAGGAAAACCATTAAAAATAGGTTCAAAGAAGGGAATTCTCATCCACTGTGTATGAAAATAAGGCTTCTTGGGGATATGGCATCTGCAAGTTGTTGTTCGTTTTTGTCTCTTTTGTGGTGCCCACCACTCAGTTTCCCAATAAATCATACACAGAGGCTTATTGTTACTTATGAATGCCCGGCCTTAGCTTGGTTCAGCTTCTTTTTCTTTTCTTTTTTTTTTTAAAACAGGGTTGCAATTTTTTTTNAAGATTTATTTATTATGTATACAGAAGAGGGCGCCAGATCTCATTACAGATGGTTGTGAGCCACCATGTGGTTGCTGGGAATTGAACTCAGGACCTCTGGAAGAACAGTCAGTGCTCTTAACCTCTAAGCCACCTCTCCAGCCCCCTTGGCTCAGTTTCTAACCAGCTTTCCTTAATTTAATTTATTCCTTCTACCTTTTTACCTTTGGGCTTTTCTCATTCTCTTACTTCTGTATCTTACTCTTACTCCATGGCTTGCTGTGTGGCTGTGTGGCTGTGTGGCTGTGTGGCTGTGTGGCTAGGTGGCTGACCCCTGATGTCCTCTTCCTTCTCTGGCTCCTAGATCTTAGATCCCTCCTCCCAGTTTTCTCCTTCTNTATATACTCTCTGCCTGCCAGCGCCGCCTATCCTTTCTTCTTTGCTATTGGCCAGTTCTTTATTAAACCATCAGGTGTTTTACACAGGCACAGTAACACAGCTTCACAGATTTAAACAAATGCAACATAAACAAAAGTAACACATCTTAAATAATATTCCACAACAGCAAGTGAAGGACTTGAAGATGCACTTGGACTACAGAGTGTCTTGTGGATCTCATAGATTAAAATCTGCTGCAGGGGATTAAAGTGAAGGTTCAGATGTCAAATCCTGGATGGGACAGATCTCTTAGAGAAGGTGCAAAGATTACAAATTGGGTCAGGAGTTTTTTTAAACTGAAACTTCATGTAATATATTCTGATTCTGTAATCAGATGGGTTTCCCAACCCATCTCCTCCCAGGTGCCACCCCCAATCCATCCAATTCCATGCCTCCTTCTCTTTAGAAAACAAACAGGCAAATAAAAAAGCAAACAGACCAGATTTTTTTTAAATCGAGAAAGTACAAGAAGCTTTCTCACAATAAAACTCATACACAATAAAACCCATAAAAACACAAAATTAAAAATCATAATAAATAAGCAAAATACCAGGAAGATAAAAAATGTCCAAACAAAGCAATATGAGACAAAAAACTATAAAGATCATTGAGTTCATTTCATGTTCCTTCAGTACTTTTTTGTACTTAGCTGTGAGTTAAGAAAATGTAGCAGTGAGCTTGTGGTGCTCTGCTTCTTTCAAAATATATGCAAGTAGTATTAATGTTATCTTAAAATGTTGTTTAGATTTATCTATTTTATTTTATATTTGAGTGTTTTGCCCCAGTGTATGTATGTGTAATATGTTCACAGCAGCCCCAAATGTCAAAAGAAGGTAAAACATGCACTGGAACTGGAATTACGGATGATTGTGTGCCACNCTNTGGGTGCTAGGCATGCAACTCGGGTCTTCTGCTAGAGCAGTAAAACTATTGACTGCTGAAGTGTCTCTTGGCCTTCAGTTAACCTTAACCTTTCAGGCAAGAAATCAAAATAAATAATGCTTGGTGAGAAATCCAAATTGTCAATAGAACTATTTGCTACTGGTGGATACTAGAAACCCAAACCCTAATTTTTATTATTATATAAACACACATACAAATATACATATACACATATATATATATATCACCCGAAACAATTATCAACAGCAACACCAAAATCAAATGTAGCAAATGTGAACTATATCTTAAGCTACTATTTGTGCTTATTTAATCTGCAGATGTTACTCAGTGATACATTGTTATACTAGGTTTTATATGAATTAATCTATACAATGCAGTTTCTAATACTTACAAGACTATCCTTTCCTTGATATTTATGTTCCAGTTACTAGAAACTGTTATTTTAATTTGTAAGAACTGAAGTTCAGGTAGATGAAATGATTTTTCTTAAACCATGATGTGAATAAAGCTAGGGTTAGGATTTGATTATAGTGTTTTCTGATCTAGATTCCAAGCAAGTTTTCATGTAC
>LZPO01076875.1:2854-18301 GCA_001675575.1 Neotoma lepida
TAAAGCAAGTTGGGATCCAACTAAATGAGATGGTTATGAGTGTAGGTAGTAGTCAACACATTGGAAAGAGCTTCAGTAAGCACAGGAGAATTCAGGCAGAAGAGGCAGGCTCCAGGCTCTATAGGGGACATTTGTGCTTCTTCTGTCTCACTGAATCATCTGAAGAAGAGTCATGGGCCTGGAGGCCAGTCTCATTATGAGTAATGGCTTCTTCTAAATTTAACTCCCAAGGTGTGGTGGCATTTACCCTGGATTTCCTTAGCACTGTGAATAAAATGTAAGAAGGTGGTATAGAACTGCTTCTGGTGTAGCTTTCTCTCCAGGGGATCTAAAGAGAACATGTGATTTCCGTCTGCTTCTCAAACCCTGACCTTTCTATCAACCATAAGATTTAGTCTTCATAAAACAAAACATTTTATTTTGATATGATCTAGCATTTCAACTTCTTCATATAATATGCTGATTTTCTACCTGATCCTTCTGCCAGTTGCTAACTGTGAAGGTTTGTGTTGTGGATTTGCTCATTTCTGCTTTAAGCTCTGTGAGTTTTAGCTTCACATAATTAGCATGGTTGATGCAGCCTTTATAATGTTCCTATTAAACTGATCATTTCCTAATTTTCTGCTCTGAAGTTTTTGTTAATTTCTTTTGAGGAATATTTAAATTTTAATAATATGTATACTTTAATCCACTCTTGTAATCTTTGTCTTTTGTTACATTGCATCATATATATTTTAAAAGATTATTGTTATTTTAGTAGTTAAATGTACCATTCTGTTCTTTTAAAAATATTATTTCTTATATTTTTGACATAATAATATAATTACATCATTTCTCTGTTTCGTGTCCTCCATCTAACCCTACAATATACCTCACCTTGCTCTCTTGTATATTCATGGCCACTTTTTTCCTTAAATTGTCTATATGCACACAAACACACACACACATACACAGAAACACACATATATATTCCTAAATATACATGTACTGTGCAGGGGGCCCAAAACAGCTTAACCACACAGCTGCCATGACAGGCTTAGAGGCCTAAACACAGCCTCTGGCAGGGAACACCTGGACCCAGGAAGAGCCATACGCTGACCCACCCAGCAGGGCCTGCATCTAAGAGGATATAACTGATATTCCAAACATTCCCTATCCCTAGACAAATATCAGCCAATCAGGGTCCTGAACCCTGGAAATCCCCTCACCCCAACCTCTGCTATGATAAAAATCCCACCCTGCCTGGGCTCTGGGCTCTCTGCTGTCACCACTGTGTCAGATAGACAGAGAGACCAAGCTTGGAGCTTGAAGACAATAAAGGCTCTTTGCTTTTACATACCGGATTCAGTCTCTGGTGGTCTCTTGGGGATCCCTGCGATCTGGGCATAACAGTACAACTGCTTAATCTATATGTTACTTGTATGTATATTTTGAGGGCTGAATATTGGGTATTGGATAACCAACTGCTGTGGTCTTCCCAGGGAAGACCATTTCTCCAGCTCTCATCATTCCTTGGTTACCTGTAGTTCCTTGTGGAGAACTGAAGCCTCGGGATTTTTCACCGTCCACTTTGGTATGTCTGTTGTTGTCCTTTTCTGATCATGTTTGGGCAGTCATGCTGGTGAGACTTCGTGGGTGTAACTTCTAACGTTCCTAGGAGACACAATCTCACAGCAAACACTCTGTTTCTCTGTCTCTTACAAACTTCCCACGCTTTTGCAATGATCCCTGAGCTCTAGGTATGAGAATTTTTCTTGTAGATGTATCTTTTGAGACTAGGTTCCACAACTTTGCATTTTTATTTGTTGTGGTTTTCTGTAATGGTTTCCATCTTTTGCAAAGAGATATTTCCTTAATGAGAGGTAAGAACTATAGTTTTCAGTGTTTATAAAGGCAAATATCTGTAGGGATTATGCTGGTTTAGTAAAATTATAGTTGTAGGTTCTCCTCCAAAATTGATTTTTCATGCCTCATGTTGGTGTTTTATTAATGATCTTTGGCTCTTTGAGGAAGCAGTGTCAACCCAGATGTGAAAATTTCATCTAAATTGTATATTTATATACAAAGTAACATGTGTTATAGGTATTTTTAGGTGGATAGTTCATAGTATGAGACCTTATGTCATGTTCAGGCATCCTTACTATTATTATACCCTCCTCCCTGTTTCTTTCGTATTTACTTCCTCCTCTAATTGGAGCTCTCACTGTTTTCCACATTTCATTTCCCTAATCGTAACACTTGTACCCTGCTATTCCCCTCTTTATTGTTTCCCTGCCTGGCAATGGTCCTTTTTAATTTTCTTGGCTTCTGCAGTTACTCCAGAATACATACTCACATCTTAAGATCTTCTTTGTTGTCTATTTTAATGCTCCCTTGTTCATTTCTGATTCTGTTAATTTGGGTCCTCTTTCTTTCTTTTGGTTAGTTAGGCCAAAGGTCTGTCAATCTTGTTTATCTTCTCAAAGAACCAGCTCTTAGATTCATTGATTCTTTGTATTGTTTTCTTCATTTCTATTTCATTAATTTATGTTCCAATTATTATTATTTTTTGCCACCACCAATTATCTTTTGGTTTCTATTAGGCTTTATTTTGTTATTCAATTTTTTGTTGTACCATTAATTCATTTATTTGTGCTCTTTCTGATTCTTTTAGCTTAGGTTCTTAGAGCTATAAACTTCCTTTGTTGGACCACTTTCAATGTGTCCTAGAGGTTTTGTTGTATTGTGTTTTTATTTTCTTCATTTGGTAGTGAGCTACCATCTTCTTCCTGAGTTTGTGTATTTACTAGAGATGTGTTTACTGTCAATTTTAAGTTGGATTGCATTGTTGTCAAATAGGACACAGTAAAGATTTTCAATCATTTTGAATTTGTAAAATTTCTTTTGTGTTACATGATGTGGTTGATTTTAGAGAAGCATCCATTTGTTGCTGAGTAGAATGTATATTCTTTGGTGATTGTGTGGAATATTCTGTAAATATCTGTTAAGTCCATTTGATGTGTGATATTTCTCTGTTTATTTTCTGTCTAGATGAGTTTTGTTTCTTATTCCATTCAGTCAGTCTTTGTCTTTGATTGGAGAATTGAGACCATCATTATTTAAAGTTATTATTGAAATGTTTGTGCTAATTGCAGTCATTGTGTTGTTGATTTTTGGTGGTGTTATTTGTGTTCTCGTGATACTTTGTGTTTTAGTAATTATGTGCTTGTGATTTTTTTCCCTCCAAGACAGAGTTTCTCTGTGTAACAGCCCTGATTGTTCTGGAACTTACTTTGTAGACCAGGCTGGCCTGGAACTCACAGAGATCTATCTGCCTCTATTGGGACTAAAGGCTTACACCACCACACCTGTTTTTTTTTGTTTGTTTTGTTTTGTTTTGTTTTGTTTTGTTTTGTTTTTTCCAATTTGGTCTCTTAGTTATGTTCTTTTCTCTCTTAAGCCTTAAATATTATTTTCTGTATTTTCTTTAGGTTTGGTTTGTTGGATGTATTAGGGTTTTGCGGCACTCTTACCCTGCAAGGAAAAGTCACAAAACACAGCAAACCCGCTAACAAGAATTTTTATTAAAAGAGTAGGAGACAGGGGGAGTGCACAGGCAGGTCTGTGAAAGACACGTGAGGAAAGAGCAGAGGGTACATGGGACCTGCTTTTTAAAGACTGGCCTGCGCATGTGTACTCGGGTCCACATGGCTACTCCACGCATGCACATAGGTTGCATGGTCTTGAATGCGCTCGAATTACTCAACCACACATGGTACACAGATTTTACATAGCACACATGACCCAGAAATGACCTGGGCAGAAATGACTGTTCCGTCAGAGCATGCATGGGCTTGTGGGTGTGACTATCAGAATTTTTTTAGACTATGTTACAGAAAGTTTGTCTTTCTCCTTCAACTATTACAGATAATTTTGCTGAGCATATTAGTTTAAGTTGGTTCTCATGGTCTTTCGGGATTTAGACTTCATTNTTCCAGGCTCTTCTGGCTGTCAAAGTTTCCATTGAGAAATCATCCTTAATTATATTGGGTTTTCCTTTATATGTATCTTNTCTTTTTTTCTTTTTGGATTTTTCATGTTCCTTGCTTATTTTATCTAGATACTCTACTTATCTTCAAGTTCTGATAGTCTATCTTCTGCTTGATTCATTCTATTTGTAAGGCTTTCCTTTGAGTTTTTTAATTCAGTTATTATATTTTTGCTTCCTACTTCATTTCAACTTGGATCATCTACAGTGTTCCTAGGTCTTCATTGAATTCCATTTTTAAGTCCTGGACTGTCTTCATCAGCTGTAAGTTTTTGTTTTCTTTGTCATCATTCAGATTTTTATTCTCCTTAAGCTCTTTCTCCTTAATTTCATTGAGCTATTTCTTTTTGACTTCTTTACATACTTTGAATTCTTTGATTAAGTTTGTGGTTTTTATTTTAAATTCTATGTCCTGGTGTTCATCTAGGTAGTTCTCATTGGCAGAAATTTCTTTTTTTCTTTTTCTTTAAATTTATTTTTATTTTATGTATATTGATTTATTGAATACATGTATGTCTGTGTGAGGGTGTTGGATCCCCTAAAATGAGTTTACAGACAGTTGTGAGCTACCAGGTGGGTGCTGGGAGTTAAACCTGGGTCCTCTGGAAGAGCAGCCAGTGCTCTTAACTGCTGAGCCATCTCTCCANCCCTGGCAGAAATTTCTAAGGGAGTGGTAGGTTTTGGAGTAGAAATACGAACAAGCTTGATCTTTCAAATTGTTTATGTGTATTTATTTTTAATTTTTATACAATCTAGGTATATGGGCTTCTTTTGTTAGTTTTGTATCTGATATGAGCAGAGCAGGTTGGGGCAGACAATATATGTAGATGTAGCCTAGAGATTGAGAATGGCTTAGGTAGAATGAAGTCAGGTAGGTAGAGAGGACTGGACTGGTATGAAAGATATATGTCTTGATTGAAGCTTAGAGTGTGGGGGTAGATCTAGCTTGACAGAGAAGTTGGAGATGGTGTGGGAGGGGCCTGTGAGTCAGTGACAGACAGAGTAGATCTTGAAGGAAGGCTAGAGTTTATGTGTGGTTTAGGCAGGGGTGGCCAGACTAGGTTGAGACATGAGATGTGGGACCCTAAGACCCAGATTAGAGCTGGAAGTTTCTGCAAGGTACTTGGAGGGGAGGATCAAATAGACTCATGGCCAACTCCTGGAGAAGGATGTACAGAATCTGGATGGGTAGAGAGGTTGTATGTGGTCTGTCATTCTAGTCTTTGGTTTTTTTTTTTTTTTTTTTTGGTTGCTAGTCTTCCTACTAAGACCTTACTGAATTTTTAAAGGAATCTTTATGACTTGGTTAAGATACTGTGTATTACATTATTCTGTGGTTTTCGTGTTGCTTGCTCTGGTTAACTATCTAGATATGTGGCCTATTTACTAGCTTTAGTATTCCAGCAACTCACACCAAGTGTGGGCACCTACTTCCATTTTTGTTTGTACATCATTGTATTGACTATGAGATGGTTCTATGAAGTTCATTGCAATTATCAAATATGTTTCATAAAACTTATGAGGAAAAGAGCACTTTAGTATTTGCAGCTACATTTTTCATATTTTCATTGGTTGTTCTTTCTAATGTTATAAGACTCTTTCTTTTATTATGACTTTCATGTTAGAAGTATTTCCTCCAGAGCAAGGAATGCTCTTTTTTTTCCTTACTTATTTGGAAATGTTTTATTTTCTCTTCATTGCCCAAAACAGTTTGTCATAAATAGTAGCAGCTGATAGTTTTCTTCAAACACAAAATTGCCTTATCTTTTTTTTCTAACCTTTCTGGTTTCAGATATGAAACCCATTATTGTTCTAGTTGGTACCCTGTGTGGATAATGTGTCATTCATTTCCTTTATCCATTGATTTTAGTTTTACTTTATTTTATTTATTTATTTTTGTGTGTGTGTGTACTTATATGGACCACATGCATGTATGGGTGTCAAAGGACAACTTTCTGGCACTGCTTCTCTCTTTCCCCTGGACTTGTGTTGCAGGGGATAAATTTAGGTCACTAGGCTTGTTTTACCTGCTGAGTCATCTTGATGACCATTTTTAAGTTTAAATTGTTAAATTATGATACATTTTAGTGTATATCCCTTGATTTCATTCTACTCAGAATTTTTTTTAGCTTTTTATATATGCAGGTTTATGCCTTTCTCCAGAGAAGTGTTTAACTATTATTTCTTGAAATACACTTTCAGCCCCAAGTACTTTTTCTTCCATTTCTGTAATCGATTTATATGAAATGACAGAGTTTTACTGTGTCATCTAGGTCTCTAAAGATTATTTCTCATTCTTTGTTTCCTCAACTTCACTAATTATGCAGTGTACCATTTTGTTATATTGCTTGGTCCAAGTAGCAAGTATTTAACATTTATTTATCTATTTTTCAAGCTTTACTTTGCTTTATAACTTCCATTTAATTCTATGTGTTTACCAAAATTTTCTGAATTTTCATTTGTTTTAAGAGGTTGTGTAGGATATTTTTAAAAGATTTATTTGTTATTTTTATTTATGTATGCATATGTGTATATGCATGAGTTTATGTGCACCACANGCAATGTTAGACCTTTCTCTTCATCCAGCAATACATTCCCCCATCCTATCTGTGGTACTATGAGGGAGGCAACACCGTGGTGAGTGATTGTGACAGACGAATGGGAGCTACACTAAGAAAGACAGGTATGTGGAAGGAGTATGGGTGGCTTCAAAAGATGAATTATCTGGTTAAAGCAATTGTTTTGAAAAGAGGGAATGAAAGAATGCCAAGAATAAGGGTGTAGAATAGATAGCTAAAGTTGGTTAAGAACATAGGAGAGAGTAAGAACAGGTTTCTGTGTATATTGATGCCTTGCAATGGACATAGATTGTTTTTATGTGCTGAAAGGCCAGCAACAAAGCAAAATTGAATCTATCAGATTCGATCAAATCTTATTTGATTCTGTTTCAATCAATTACACTTTGGTGACACATCAGTTAGGTTATTACAAAGTATGCTTTGAAGAAGCCCCCTGATTTGTAAAACAGAGTTGTTTGTAGACAATGTTTATATATAAGGTGAATCAAAGAAAGATCTGACCGACTGAAGATCCCTTTTCAGTTCTAGGGAATGTTTCCTACAAGAAAGAAGAGGACAGCTCATGAAGTTTCAGGAAGGAAACAAAGCTCATGTGTCGAGAAAAGCTGAAACCTGAAAGATTTCAGGGGTCCTGTTCAAGCAGTAAGCAGACTCCTAGGTTGGGAGCGAAGGAACCCTGCTTATCACAGCTTTCTACAGGAATTCAAGCTATGTAGAGGAGGCTCTCCTAGCTATTATGCTCCTTGCAAGTGGTGTATAAAGTTCCAGGATTACAACTTTCATGAGTCATTGCCAGCACTGTGATGCTTTTTTGGTGGTGCAACTGCTTTTGAATTAAGCCATGCTACTGTAAGTAACCCCTCACTCATACTTCTTTGAGTAACCTCAAGAAAAACTCATTCTTCACCAAATTGAACTTGGGTGCAATCATTATTTGTTTCTTTCATATGTTGCCTGTCTGGGATGTGTAGTCACTTCTTCCTATAATAAAAGCTCACACATGTTCATATACTAAGCGTAGGGTAACGTGTGGCAGAAAGACTTCCTGGTACCTTCNTGTTCCCACTAAGACTGAAAGCTGTAGGCTTGAGCTGCATTTGCCCCAGAAATCTTAGTCACATATACTCCAGTTCAAAATTATACTTGGCATCATGTTGAANCTATCACAGAGATAAATAGATTATTGTTAACTTCTGTTCAATTTTATGCAGTGGGATGACTTAAGGGAACCAGGAGAAAACATTTCTTAATCTTGCAAATTCTTTGCTTGGAGATGCATGCTAGGTGTGTGTTCACCTCTCATAGAGACTGTTTCAGTGCTCTGATACCATATCCCAACATTTAAAACTTGAAACTTAGATTTGACAAGACTCATCCATTTAGTCTAGTTTTGCATTTGGGGGATCTCTGAAAATATGATTTAAAACTACAAGTATTCTCATTTTCCTCTTCCTATCAGCCCTACTCTTCTGGACATGGCATGGCCACTGCACTGGTGAACTCACAGTTGCTGTGATTGGCTGCACAAGATCAAGCCATCAAGCATTCCAGAATGGAATGGGAAGGGGGTCATGAGCCCTATCCTTAACCTAGGGCTTAGGACAGTTAATGGCTTCTGGGGGAAGAAGAGCTGTTTTTCTTTAAGGGTGTGGTCCCTGATAAGTCAACCATTCTCCAGTGGATGATTCCACACCCATGAATATATGGGCAGCAAAATAGGGAGCTAATGGATTATTTTTTGAAAGGAGAGGGGACATGAAATTAAAATAGTAGGTGGGTGGGTATGGGTCTAGGAGGAGTTGTCACACAAATCTTAAAAGGTTTTATAATTAAAAACCCAGAGCCAGATATTGGGGAGAAAGCTGAAAGATCAGAGAAGCAGAACAGTCAGCCACAAAACAGTTACCTCTACAAAATCCTCAGCCTCAAAAGGGAGACTTCCTGTTTACTCATGTCTTATATAGCTTTCTATGCCCTGCCAACTTTACTTCCTTCCTACTGCTGGGATTAAATGCATGTGCCACCATGCCTGGCTCTGTTCCCAGTGTGGCCTTGAACTCACAGAGATCCCGATGAATCTCTGCCTCTTGAATGCTAGGATTAAAGGTGTGTGCTACTACTGCATGACCTCTATGTTTAATATAGTGGCTGGCTTTGTCCTCTGATTTGCAGACAAGCTTTATTGGAGTACACAATATATCACCACAGTTAGGAGAAGTGGAAAGTGAATATAAGCAAAAGAGATTGTATGAAACTCTCAAAGAATTACTAAAATTATTAAAAGATACTACAAAAAAATAGGTAATCTTTTCCTTGTATCCCTAAAATCATGCTTACAGGAAATGTAGGATTCCAGCAATTACACTAATTCTGTATTCTTGTGTTTTTGTTTATATGTTTGTTTTTATAGTTTTGATCCCAGAGGAAATGACTAACAATTTTTGAACCTATTGATCACTTGCTTTCTACTGTTCAGNTAATAGCTCTTTATGCAAATATGTTCTGGCTAACACCACACCCTGGAATGAGTTTGCACATGAAGAAGTACTATCATTATATGTTTTTTTCCCATGTACCCAATGGCTCAGTTGTTCCCAGATGGAACTACCAACTTGTCTTGTTACTTCCATCTGAACCTTGAGTGGGAATCATTTCTCCCTGAGATAAGGAGGTAGGGAATGGAATGAAGAGAGAAGTTCCCAAAGCATCAAAACTGACATATTTAAAAAAGTGACAATGCAGTCCTAAAGACATAAAAACAAGTAACATTATACAGACTGAACAGATTATATTTAGAAATATATGTGTATATACATATATATGTATATATGNAAAAAAAAAAAAAACTAATCAAGAGACTGGAATCTCGGGCCTGAATGGAGACCTAACATTCAGTGGAGCAGGGTCATTCACTTGGCCAAGAAAGCACCCCTAGGAACGGAGGCTTCCTTAAGCCATGCTGCAGAGGTGGGTGGAGTAATTAGTCCTTTAATGAGCTACTGAGCTTTCCTTCCCCCTGTCCCTGCACAGTAGCTTACTAGGCTACAACCACATTGTTTTGCCTGCCTCCTTTTCTAAGTGTAACTCCTCTTCTCCTCTCTGTCTCTTTCCTAAGCATGCTTTCCTTAACACTNTGGGCTCCCTCACCCCAACATTTTGGACTTCCTTACTCTTCCTAAAGCCTCCTACCCACCCCGTGGCCACTGGTCCACCTTTCGTCTGACCTCTACATAGGCTTAAACGGAAGGACTTTTCCCTTCCTCTCCTCCTCTCTGGTCAGCAGCTGAGGTTTTAAGACTTGCACGCCTTCGAAATTTTCTTTCAAATGCTAAAATCATCTTTGTGTTTCCATTGGAGTCTATTCCTAAATTTTTTTTTTGCAGGGGGGAGACAGGGTTTCTCTGTGTAGTTTTGCTCCTTTCCTGGAACTCACTTGGTAGCCCAGGCTGGCCTCAAACTCACGAGATACTCCTGCCTCTGCCTCCCAAGTGCTGGGATTAAAGGTGTGCACCACCACCACCCGGCAGGAAGTCCATGAATTTGAAAGAGAGTGGGGAGAGGAATATGGGAGGGAAGGAAGAAATGTAATTAAATTATAATCTCAAAAATAAAAAGAAAAAGCCTTTAAACAATAGAGCAAGACTGAAAGCCCCCCTGTCCTCAGACTGTGTGTAACCAAAGAGGATATGGGGTGGAAAGGGCAAGCCCTAAGTGAAATGGATCTGCCCTCTAGACAGGAGAGAAGGTGAGAACAAGTAAATGACCTATAAAGGACTGAGACTTCGAGTCACAGGGCTTTTGCACCTTGGACTTTCCCCAACTCTCTGGTTGACTTCCACTCTCTGGATCCCTTCTCTTTCTTAAATAAAACAGTCTTTGTTGGAATCACTGCCATGTGTCTCACGTCCAATTCTTTGCTCTAGGACACAAAAGCCTGAAAATCTCAGTGGGTGCTCTCTAGCCTTTAAACCACACCTATAATAATCCCACCCACTAGACATTTTCTCCATAGACTACCAAACAATTGTCCTTCCAAGCTGCAACATGAAGAAACTTGAACAAACCACTAGGTGTCTTTGCAGATCATGGGAATGGTCCTAACATATTCTTTTAAATTATGCTCAGATTTTCAGAATAGTATGCAGCCAAATAATTCTTANCTTGCCTATATTAAGCACAGCAATGTGGATGACTAAATGCAAAGAGGAAGAGGACCAAACTCACTAGATCCATTAAGAAAATAATCCAAGATGGGTCACAAAATCTCATGACACTCCACTTTCCACTTCCTGTGTAATTGAAATTATCAGCATTTTACAAGCTGGCCTTGCCGGGAGGTGGTGGTGCACGCCTTTAATCTCAGCACTTGGGAGGCAGAGGCAGGTGGATCTCTGTGAGTTCGAGGCCAGCCTGGGCTACAGAGTGAGTTCCAGGAAAGGCGCCAAAGCTACAAGAGAAACCCTGTCTCGAAAAACCAAAAAAAAAAAAAAAAAAAGCTGGCTTTGCTTTTTACTTTTGCTGTAATGAGCATTTGGAGAGCTCTGGGGCCATACAATAGTGCTCAGAGCTCCAGGACAAATGAACTTAGCAGATACAAGTTATGACTAACAGATACAAGGTTCACAGAAATTTTTCTTTCAATACAGCATCATGCTTTTCCTAGATCAAACTAATATTCAAGTTGAGAGTCTCTATTCTTTGTGTGAGGCTCCCCAGTGGGTCTTCAAACTCTCGAGTGTAGCTGATGTGAGGCAGCACACAAGAGTTGACCACCTATCTACTCCATTGCTTCTCCTGGCAGTGTCCCCTGCAGAGCCCAGACTACAGCTGTACAGCAGCACATCCTCTGTGTACTTCCCTCTGTTTATGATGTTAGATGCCACACACTCAGCTTTCAAATTCAACTCGAAGAACACTTAATTGAAAAATGACCTTTTGCTTCCTGAGTGAGGCTGAGATTCCCTTTCTTATACGTCCAGAAAGACATACATACATCATCCCATAGCCTCTACAAGGCCTTGTTAACATGGTTACAGAGCCATGTCCTCACTAGCAAATATCAAAATGCTTAAGCAAGGTAAGTACTCAGTAGTAACCCTGAAATGGTAACATTTACTAGTTAATATAACTGAGATTGCAAAAATCTTTAAACTCCAAACCTATGATGCTAGAGATGATATACTTTGAAACCTGTTTCTTCCTGTGGCAAGAGTGAGCTGAATAGCCCTAATTGCATTAGCTACTCTTGTATTCTGTGACAAACATACCTAAGAGAACAACTCAAGGCAGAGATTTACTTTGGCCTTTAGTCTGTGGCCATTTGGCCCCATATACTTGGGTAGACATACACAAACCCAGAGGTGTGCTATGAATCACCTAATTAATCTTGTTAATCTTATCAAGTTGACAAGATTAAAGCCATCATGAAAACTAAGACCATACATGCAGAAGGACATAGGAAATATAAGATAGTGTGCAGTTTTGCTTCTAATTGTTTAAGTCAAAGCTGACCAAATAATAGGGAAACTAATTAATAACTTTGCACAGGAGCACCACTTAAGACATCTCCACCTCCTCAGGTTAGCTGTTTATTGTCTCCATATCATTCACTGATTTTTTTTCCTTTAATGTAANATAACTTCTTTATTATGAGGAGTGTTTCAGACATTGGTGTATGCTTGAATTTTCAATGCAGTGTTCTGTTTACTTTAGACCCATACTCATCCTTCACTGTGGTCTTATGCTGTACTTGTTTTTGATAGGTTCTATTGCTCTCTTTTTCTTTTTGTTTCAGAGTTTTTTTTTAATTATTTTTCTTCTTTGACTTTTTAAAAAATAAATCAAGTAGTTTCAAAAATTCTTCACCTTGTTGGACATTTAGTGAGAGTATATTAAATTTCTGATTTTCTTAGAAAAGAAGTTTTATAGAAACTTACTTATTTTATGCAAATATAGTATTGCAAAAATTTAGTATGGCTTAATGTTAGTCTTGAGGAAAAAACTGTAGTCTTACATTTTTAAATTTTCTTTACTTTCCTGGTATGTATTTATAAAATTTATTCTATATGTTCATCATGTTTCACATATATCTCTCTGTGTAGGGATTTTTTTGTGAATTAGAAACTACTTTGATAGTCATCACAGAGTGGAAATATCCATAATGGGACAAAGATTCACACCTATACACCAGCAGAGGTGATAAACTTCTAAGGAAATGCTGCCTGGAAAATATAGTAGTTATCTCTCATAATACAGTAAATCAACAAACAAATGTTTAATTTGTAGGATCAAATTACCTAACAAAGGTGTTTATACATCTGATGGTTTACTTAATTCCCCAATAACCATTTCAGAGTAGCATGTGTTTATAAATAAAAGTCTAGTGGAATATGAGAAGGATCAGGACATACATGAGTATGAACTAACATATTTTCTTGTAATAAATCCTCCTTTGGAGACTTTGGCCATAGGTGTTCCAATGTAAGAGTCTATGATTGGGGCATATTGTTTAGCCAACATATTTGAAATCATTTAATGCATCTGAATGTGGCAACTGTGTGAGACAGACACTGGCAACTAATTGAGTTTGTCATTCCTTACTGTTAATTTTGTGCCCGAAGTTTTTAAAGACTCATTTCTTTATTTATTATTTTTACATGTATATGTGTGTATGCTGCATAGGTTTATGTGTACCATGTTTGTGTAGGAGCTCCCAGAGGTCAGAAGAGGGCATTGGTTTCCCTGGAACTACAGTTACAGACAGCTGTGAGCCACCATGTGGACTTAGGTTCCTCTGCAAGAGTAGGCACTAAACCATTCTCTTTAGCCCTGTATTTTTAAATTAAAAAAATTAATATTTACAAGCAACCAATTACCGGAAATTAAGATACTTTTATAAGAAAGACAAAAGGATGGCTGGACATTTATCTTTAACTATGGGCCAGCACCTGAATCAATGTAGTTTCCATTTCAATTTGTCAATCATGCAAGGCAGGGAGAACAGCGTCATAGTATAACTGGTTAGTGGGACAGGTAGGACATGCACAAAGAGAGGAGAAGTATTAGAGAGACTTTGTACAAACAATACAGACATAACAGAGACCAGCAAAAGGTAAGCATTTGCCTGAGAGATTTCCAGAAGTATTTTGGAAACTCAGTCTAAACTTGTCAAACAAAATCACTTAATACAGATTGTGCTTTCTATGGAAAAAGGAAAATAAGGTTTCATGGGATGTCTTTCAGTAGAAGACTAATAGCAGTGCTGTGCTTTTTTATTCTGCAGGTAAAGGTTCTAATCTCTGTTCAGTTTTGGTGCATGATCTGAGAAAGTCCAGGTTGGCAGTCTCATGAAATCTTGACCTTAATGATATTTTTTGGGATGTAATGAGACTGTCATTCTGTATGTTATGAATAAGTGTTGCTCTGATTGGTTGATAAATAAAGCTTGTCCAATGGTAAGGCAGAACAAGGTTAGGTGGGACATTCTAACTAGAGAGAGAGGAAAAGAAAGACAGAGCTGAGCAGATGCTGCGAGGCGCCGCCAGGAGAAGCAAGATGTAACAGTACCAGTAAGCCACAGGCCTTGTGGCAAAACAGATTTATAAAAATGGGTTAATTTATGATGTGAGAAGCCTGAGCCATTAAGCCATAGTTTAAAAATAATATAAGCCTCTGTGTGTTCACTTGGGTCTGAGTGGATTGGACAAAACTTTCTCCTACAAATGGCACCCATACATGAAAATCTACACCCAAATTCCCAAAATATTGTTTATGAATGTTTATTTTTATTTAAAGGGAGTTGATGATAAATGCAATTTCTTTCTAAAAGAAGAAAGGGGGTATGATATAAAAATGTAGGAAGCCAGGCAGTGGTGGCACACGCCTTTAATCCCAGCACTCGGGAGGCAGAGGCAGGCGGATCATTGTGAGTTCGAGGCCAGCCTGGGCTACCGAGTGAGTTCCAGGAAAGGTGCCAAAGCTACACAGTGAAACCCTGTCTCGAAAAACAAAAACAAACAAACAAACAAAATGTAGGNTATAGATATGATAGGATGAAAGGGTAGATTATTGAATCTACTTTTAAAGAGCAACTTGTTTAAAATGTTTTACATTGGTATAGATTTTAGTTTATTGATAAAATTTAAAGTTAAATTTGTTATACTGTGTATATATTTCTACTTTTGTTTAAGATATTATGTTTGTTTAACTCATTTAAATTGTAATGGATAATTAAGGAATACAGATTAATAATTAGTCTTCTATGATAATCAAACTTANAGTCGCGTTAGTTAAGTTTTCTATATAAACATAGATATATTTCAATTAGGTAGGTAATCTTCAAACACTTCAAAGACCTACAGAATATGGCCTTTAAAATGTTTTAAAAACTTAAGACTTTCTGGACAACGAGACATGTCTGTACCTGACAGCACCAATTTACTTCAAAGAGAAAGATTGAAGACACTCCGTATGGAATTTATCTTCTTCTTGGCAAAAATAGCCATTTGGGCAAGAAATTGTTCTTACCTGAACTGCTTGAGAAAATGTTGTATCTACTGGACATGCAGGACCCATGGAAAAATGACCACTGAACTTTATAAGGTGAGATGGTCATTCAGATTCCTGCTTCACAGAAAAACTGCCAGACATTCTACANGACACAGAAAAAAGTGGCTGAGAGACTCTAGGCCTATAGGCTAAAGAATGGATGCCCAAAATTGCAGAGGAATTTGGTATGAATGTATGATGCCTTGATGAAATGAGTTGGTTGCTATTCTATTCTTTAAAAAAACATTGTAAAACTTGATGTAATTTCTCCCTTAGAAGTAATTGTGAGTGGGT
>LZPO01076875.1:18556-34302 GCA_001675575.1 Neotoma lepida
GTAAAAAGAAGTTCATGACTATCCAATGTATCCTTTACCTTTGTGGAGTTGTCTTGCTTTATCTGATATGGTAAAAACCTAAAGTGTCCTGTAAATCTGTCACAAATATCCTTATGTTTATTAATTATGCTTTATTTACTAATGAGAGCAAACACTGACATCACAGCTGGAATAAAAGTGGAGTAAATGTTTCTCATGTAGTCACAGAAGAATTGTTCATCCTGCCTTGAAGGTGACAGTATACATAAATCATGTACTGTTTTCAAGTACTGTATGCTCTTCCATACCATCCTGTACTGGGTTGGTCAGCAAACTCCAAGGACATAGGTGGAAATAACCTGGAAGAATATACTGGCTGTAGTGGGAGGGGATCTGCAAGGGTGCCATGATTGAGCTAAGAGAAAAGACTTTTGCAAAGATAAAGGGATGAGGTTGACCCAGCCAATGATACATGGTTTTTTTGTTTTTTGTTTTTTTGTTTTTCCAGATCTAGAAAATCAGTAAGAATCTCAGCAGTTCAGATCTCTGGCAACAGCAGAGACTGGGTGCTGTTCTGTATCAGTGAGCCAGTGGGGTCCCCTGCAGAGCTGGCAGCCTATGCACATGAACATACAGCCATGGAAGTAGATATGCCAGAATCTTGGAAAATCGAGGACAGAGGAAATAAATGCCAGTTTCTTTACCTCTCAGAGGGAATATCCTTGGTATCACCCACTTCTTTNTTTTCTTTTCCACTCTTCTTTATTTCTGCAGTGTTCAGGATGAACATGGGGTCTTGCACATGCCATGCAAGTGCTCTACTGCTGACCTATGTCCTCGCACCTCTCATTTATTCTTTCATCCATTTTCCATCCTTACACTTTTGAGTTTTCTCTCTGTTTCTCTTGAGAGCTTATCTAAAGTAAAGGACATATATTGAATGCTTGTCCCTTGGTTTGTTTCTGGAGACCCTGAACTAAGAGAGTACATTGATGTTATCAACTGCCAGCTGCCTNTAAGGCAGCCATCTTTTATCCCATGAACAAAGGAAGGCTGTGTTTTAACTTGACTGCTCAGTATTTGGTATTTCCATCGTACTCAATGGCAGCCTTAAAAAAGCTGCTTGACTTGCTTAAAGCATAAGCACTATATTTAGGAATGTTTAGATTAAGTTCATACTTAATTTGAGTTTGAGTGCTCCATCCTTAAACAAAACAGCAGCTGAAATTTTTCCAAATGGATTGTTTGATTCAGTGATTTGTAAACTATATTCTACAAATACAGCTTCCAAAAGAATTTCCTAAATATCCATAGGTCTCCTTGAGCATCTTGGGTAAGACACAGTTCACCACANCAGAGTATAATATAGTATCCATAAAGTTAAAGCTCTTTCAAGTTCCCACACCAGCATTCATCCATTTCATTCACTGGCAGAACCTAAGTCTGAGCACAAATATTCCAAATTCTGGGTAAGAGAGGCTGAAGGTGTAGGGATAGGAATTACATTCATCCATTCAGTTATTCTTTCATTTATGGAAGAGTTATTGAGCACTAAGTATATAAAGGGAATGTTTTTTTCAAATTGTGGTGAAGATATGCGCTCCACTAGTTTAATTTATGCTTATTCATTTTCATTTGCTCATCAACTTGTAAGTAATGTTAAAGGAGCAATAACCCTTTGATTAGTGCCCAGCATAAAGAAAAGACACACGGCTGTGTGATCCATGAGTTGGTGAGAAGGTGTAAAAAAGCAGACTATTAAGGATTTGAGTAAACCTCTCCCAAGTAAAGTCCCTTTAACTGTTGCGGTGTATGTCTCTGTTTCTCCTAGAAACCCCCTTCCATGCGTGTGGAAAGGGGAGAGTGGGCTAAGGGCTGCTCCATGGAAAACGTCAATTGACTGTTAGATGTGATCTGAGGACAGGTAGATACGAGGCCAGGAACTTCCAGAACCTGACACTGTGAGAACTATGTTTGGCTTGTGAAATTCCTCTGCACCAGTGGGACCTAGACAGCTTTCCTTAGTGAAATCTATAGAGCTTGACTTCTGCATCACATCCATTATATATACATATATATAATGTATGGGTTATATATACATATATATATGCATATATATAATGTATATAATATATATAGGGTTCCTTTATATAATAGCTCTGGCTGTCCTTGAACTCACTTTGTAGATCAAGGTGGCCTCGAACTCATAGAGATCTGCCTGACTCTGCCTCCTCAGTGCTATGATTAAAGGCATGTACCACCATGCCTGGTCACATTGTATAATTTTATTTTTTTTAAATTCAAATATAATTACATTATTTCTTTCTTCCTTTTTCTTCATCTAACTCCTCCATGTCTTTCCCCTCTTGTTCCCTCTCAAATTCTGCATCACATTCATTAGTCTGTCTAGTTTTGCAAAGTCTGCATTTCGCTAAAGTTTTTATGTAAGGAACAGTGAAAAACTTGCTCTGATAATTAAACCCAAATGGCTTAACACCACTTTGTGTGAGTTAACAGTAACTGGGGGGGGCACTCCTGTACCCTAGTTCTTGCTTTGCCCAGGTAGCAAGGTCTGCGGTCCAGTATGTCTCAGTATACCATGTGCTAGTCAGGACAGGCTTCACTCTCTTCCAGCCCAGAGCTTGGTGCTGTGGAGTGTCAGTCTGTTCTCATACAGACAGGATGCCCATGCAGTTCAGTTCAGCACAGCTTTGTTTATTCTTTAATGATTTATTTATTTTTATTTTCTGTGTATTCTGAGTATTTTGCATGCATGTATATCTGTACCACATGCATGCCTGGTGCTCATGGAGGCCAGAAGAGGATGTTGGATCCCCTGAAACTGTTATTACAGGCAGTTGTGAGATGCCACAAGAGCAGCAAGTATCTGCTAAGCCATCTTTATAGCCCCTACTTATTCTTTCTTGCTCAGAAACCACACTGAGATCTGGGGGTGGGGGTGGCTCAGTGGGTAAAGTATTTGTCACTCAAGTATGAGGAATTGAGTTCAGATCCCCACATCTCAGGTAAAGTGAGACATGACAGTATGTGTCTTTAATTACAGGGTTTCTATAGCAAGATGGGAGGTAGATTCAGGAGAATCCCTATAATCCTGGTCAAGGGCCAGCTAGCCTGGCTTACACGGAAACTAAAGACAGGAAAGCAAGAGACTCTGTCTCAAACATGGTGGAAGGTAAGACTAAACCCAAGGAGGTTGTCCTCAGACATCTTCAGGCCACAGGTGCACTCATATGCACATATACATGAATGTTCACTTTCCTCAACACACATACACACAACACACACAACACAAATGTACACCTTCCAAAGACACACACATGAATGTGTACCTCCCTTAATACATACACACATAAACATACTCACATACACACATACATTCACACATGTAATTAAAATAATATTTTAATTAATAACACATTTATTAAAATAATGTTTTAGTAATAACACATTTAGTGAAATAATTTAATTTAAAAAAAGTCTGAGGACACTGCTACTTTGAAAATTACCAAGTGGAGGAAATAGATAAGGAGAGAGCTTAGGGAATTCTCCAATCATAATTTACCATTTAGGGGCTGGAGAGGTGGCTCAGAGGTTAAGAGCACTGACTGTTCTTCCAGAGGTCCTGAGTTCAATTTCTAGCAACCACATGGTGGCTCACAACCATCTGTAATGAGACCTGGTGCCCTCTTCTGTATACATAATTAATAAATCTTAAAAAATAATAATAATTTACCATTTAGCTAAGAAGTNACAAAATTAATTTCATTCATTACTTTTGAGTGAAACAATTATTTTTCCTCATCTACTCACTAGAAGATCAGAAGAATAATCTTTGATAGAGAACAAGTAAAATAAATAGTGCTTTCTCTTCTCTCTCTTTCTTTCCCTTTCTTCCATTGTCACTTTCTTCAAAAACTGGTCAAGAATCTTGGATTTCTGTCATCATGAGATAGACAATGCAGAAAGTTTTCACCTCCAAATTCAGCAAAAATAACATCTACTAAGCACATGTAGTGCTGTGGGTTACTACGTCTGGGGAAGACTCTCTGCTTTACCAATTGGATGTGAGAAATCCACATTAATGTTTTATTCCTCTATAGTTTTTAAACTTACACAGGAAAAGTTTATAATTCTAAGGATAAGAATGATATTTGCTTTTGTTGTTTTAATAAAATTACTTTATTCATTTTTTAGGGCTGATGGAGGCAGCATGCCAAGAAGCAATAATCAACCTTGCCAGAGTACCAAGGGAAAGAAGAGCTATTTATTTGTTCTAAAGAGTGTTATATAAATCTAAACTGCATGACGTCCACATAGCAGGCATAATTGTTCAGTTTGGCACAAGATTAGAATTGTTGATTTGGTAGAGACCGTTACTTGATCTATATCAGAGACAATCACAAGTATTCTTCGAAACACCACTCTGACTACTAACATGATGGCAATATTGTTAAACTTCAAATAGTTATAATACCCTGACTCTACCCTAATTATAAGTGTTACTGAAATCTAAATAACATAACTGTGCATATGTACATATGGCTTAAGTTTTACTTTCAACTGGCCAATATTGAACATCTATTTATATAGTACAATGCATGTATATAAACATTTGTGCATATATGCATACCTATGTGTATGTGTAGTTGCAAGAGCAAATCAATCTGATTAGCATATCCTCTACATCACATGCAATCATCTGTGAGTATCCAATGATGTGTTGGATAGGCAAAGATAGCTGAGGGATATGCCTATACCCTGGCTCGTGCCCTGCCTGTGTGGTAAGTTCTACAGGTACGTCCTCAACAAACACCAAAGTCCATGTATTCACCCTTGTAGTAGAAGGTATAATGCTTGCATGTAATTTAAAAGTCATGTCTAGAATACTATAATACCTAATATGGTTTAAGTGCTATGTAAATACTATACTGTATTATTTAGCTACCCATTGAAATCTAATTATTTTCTTTTGTACTACGTTGGTATTTTAAGTCTGCCTGTATATTTGCATTCACTATGTGCACATACATGCCTATTTTTCTCTGCATTATTCCACTTTTGCTAAGAAAGACCCTTATTACAAACACTTTCTTAGAATAATCTAAGATGATACTTCCACCATTCCTCTCTAAAGAAGAACTTTTTAACATTTATCTCTTGTTGATCCATGAATATCCAGAATACTTCCGTTTGGGAATTGTGTGGCAGGCTTAGTTGTTTAAACTTTCCTTAGGGAAACATCGCTCAGAATTTCAATTTTGTGTCTTCATTGTTCAGTCTCATTTTTCCTCTCTGGTCAAGATCACAAAGGCAGCAAAGACTCTTCAGTTAACCCCCTTTTTTTTATTACCTTAGCCCTATATTCACTGTAAGAGAAAGTAAAATTATAGTTCTTAATATAGTTCTTGATCAAGAAAGGAGTTCAGGAATACTTGAGGTGTATTTAACTTAAAATTAAAGTAGGTATCTGACTATGGGAAATTANTAAGGTTTATCTAGGGTAACCTACAGCAAGTAAAGGGATTGGTTACAGGGTCCAGGAGAGGTGAGATGCAGTTCAGCGGTGTTCTCTGGAGAACTCTGCTCAGTCTACCATCCAGCATTTAGGATACAGGAACCAAGAGGGCTGGCATGGACAGATCTCTAGTCTTAAAGGTTCCTGTCTTAGCCCACCCCATGGGGAAGTCCCAGGTAATGTGGTAGTTACTGGAAGCCTCACCAGGGGTTGTGCTTCCAGGTCAAAGCTGGAACTGCTGCCCACTACATCTCCCCCTTTTGTCTAAATAAGAAAATTCTAACCTAATACAAACTATATACAATAGGAATGATTATCAAATATTGTCCAGGAGGAATAAGGGATAATGACTTAGACAAGATAGAACTACAACCAACACAAACAACATCAAACAAGAGACACATACTAAAATACTAAAATCCAGAGAAGTCTGGAGCATAGGTAAATGGCATGTTACAGAGATCATTCCAAAAGGTGTCCTATCCTAAAGAACCTGAATCTAATACTTAATATGTTCTAGCTAAGATACAAGAAGATTGTAACTATAACTGTTAGTCTTCAATCCCATCAAAGACCTGAGAAGGAATATAATAACACCTGAGAAATGGGAGAAGGATGCAAGCAACTTTTGGGAGTCTTGCCAGAGTAGACAGAGACAGCTGGCAGCCTGGACAGTCACCTAAACTTTCTCAGTATCATTGGTGCAATCAAATTGGTGACAGACCTAGCTTATCTGTCAGACCATTTTCAAAAGCAGNTTTTTTGAAAGACTATCTTACCCTGTCTTGGCAAAGTTCAATAGTCGCTTTTACTGTCAGCGGTCGAGGCAAGGGCAGTTGTTTGCCCAATAGGCCATTTTTTTTGTGCCAAGAAGAAGACAAACTTCCAAATGGAAATGTCTCAGAAGCCCAACATTCTCTTGGGATCAGATCAGTGCTGCCAGGAACAATTGTGTCTCACATCAACAGAATTCTAAGTTATCAAAACATTTAAATGCCATATTCTCTAGGTCTATGAAGTGTTTGAAGATTACCTATCCATCTGACATATGTTTCTGTATGTCTGGAGAGCCTAACTAACATGAGTATAGACATGACAAGTATCAGTGACTATAACTCAGTAAGTCTTCCCTACTAAAATAACTTAAGGACTAAGGCTTCACGTAACAAGATAAACAGTCTGTAAGCAGATGTATCATAAGGACAGTGACCTTAAGATTGTGACAATACCCAAAATGGCTTAAACAGAGGTAGGAACATATATATAGTGAAATATGCAATATAATAATAATCCTAAGTATATATCAATATACAAATATCATACACAGAGGTAGAACATACATGCATATGACAAATATAGTTTTACATCTGTATCAATATATAAAATACTTCAAACAAAAGTAGAAATATATGTACATTACAACAAATATAGTTCTGCATTTGTATCAATATACAAATTATCCTAAATAGAAATATATGAAATATATGTACATTACAACAAATATAGTTCTGCATTTGTATCAATATACAAATTATCTTAAATAGGAATATATAAGTAGTTTGCATTTGTATCAATATACAAGAATCAATATCAGTGCAAATTATCTAAGACTGATATTTTACTGAATCAGTTTACTAGTAAATACAATAATCTACCTTAATATCCTATACCTATCCATTCCCCTTTTTCTTTTCTAAAAGAGAATATTGAGTCCACATTTTATTGTTCCACCCCTAACCCTACAACCATGCATTCATATCCCTGAGAAAATGAAATATTTGGGAGAGGGGCATCATTTTCTTATAATTATTTCCTGCTGTTTAGGGGGCAAAGGTATCTCTGTGTGGTGTTGTAAGAAAGCTTAGATTACTAGATCTCAATAGAGCTATCCATAGAGTCTGAAGCTAGTCTCAGAAATGGACAAGATTGTCTGAGATTCTGGCTAAAAGTGTAATGTGATGGACCATCTTATCTTAGGATAGTCCTGAACAGTTTTCAGTCTGAGGCTGATCATGATTAAAGTTCTTAGGTACCATGGCATCATTCTGGACTGANTAGAGTTGTTGTTGTGGTGGTGGGTCCTCATCTTCCTTCTGGAGACTTCAGAAATTGCTATTGGAGAAGACAGTTTTTACTGTGGAAAACGTGAACATCAAAATGGAAAGTTTGGATTTAAAGATGACATGACATGCAAGAAAGATTTCTAAGAGACTAAGAGTAAGCATGGAGAGAAATAGAATCTGGTGACAATGGTCCCCTTTCATTGGATTTCTTCTGTCCCACACCAGGTGGCTCTTCTGTGTGGTGTGAGACAGAATCACTTAAATTTTTTCTTTTAGCAATATGCTTGGGTTTAGAGGAGGAAGGAGCCAACTTCCAACTCCAAAGCCAGCTTGATATATAATTGAATCGAAACCATGATTCTGTTAGAGTTAAAGAGATACAGATGTTAGGCAGTGAGATTTTACCCTGAGTAGATTGGTACTAATAGATTCTTTTCTTCTACTGTAAATGTCTGGATATCCAAGGCCTTATGATTTCTGGAAGATGGGTATTTCTATTATCCTGTAAAGACAAAAAACAGAACCTTACTCCAACCCTTGTTTTTTAAATTTTTCTTACAACTTGTAGAGATATCACATCAGTGGATGAGCTTTTACTTCTCCTCATCAAGGGGTTTCTCCTGTTTGAATCGAATTTTTATTAATTTTGTTGTTATCCATAGCTTTTCTTCTCCTGTGGAAACAAAAGCAAANCCCCTTCACCAACATAGGACATATCCTGGTTTCCATTCTGATGTCAACACATCTTTGAAATAAACTGGTTGATTTAGCTCAGAAGTTTTGTCTGTCATCCAATGTCTCTCCACAGCTGTTGTTCCTTTCTCATCAGCACTGAGAAAATTCAAGGTTAATAAAGCACTATGCAATCTATATCTAGAAGTCATTGTTACCTGTTGCTGTTTATTTAGCATATCCTTTAGAGTTTGATTGGATCTTTCTATGACTTTTGGCCTGTGGGATTGTGTGCTATACCTGTTACATGCTTTATATTGTAATAAGCAAAAACCTGTCTCATTTTATTGGAGACATATGCTGGTGCATTATCCATCTTAATTTGTACAGGTATTCCCATGATGGCCATAACTTCTAATAGGTGTGTAATCACAGAATCAGCCTTTTCAGAACTCATAGGAGTTGCCTACTGAAATCCTGAATAGGTGTCAATGGTATGATGTACATACTTTAATCTTCCAAATTCTGAGAAGTGAAACACATCCATCTGCCAAATTTCATTTCTTTGTATACCCTTTGGATTGCTCCCTGTGGGTAATGGAGTTTGATTATAGAAAGAAGAAGTAGGACATTTTTTTACAATATTCTTGGCTTGTTGCCAAGTGATGGAGAAATCCTTCTTCAAACCTTTGCTATTTACATGGTGTTTCTTTATGAAATTCTGAGGCCTCTAGCACATTACCTATTAGTAACTGATCAATCTCATCATTGCCTTGTGCTAGAGGTCCTGGCAGACCTGTATGGGTTCTGATATGTGTTGTATATATAGGATGTTCCCTGTTTCTGATGATTTCCTGCAATTGTATGAATAATGAAGTTAAATATGTAANATCAGGAATAAATTCAACAGTTTCAATATGTAAAACAATTCTCTCTGCATATTGAGAGTCAGTGACTATATTGAGGGGTTCTGTGAAGTCCATTAGTACCATAAGAATGGCATACAGTTCTGCTTTTTGTACCGAGTTGTATGGACTTTGAACAACTTTACTTAAGTCTCCTGATTTGTATCCTGCTTTTCCTGATTTATTTGCATCAGTATAGAATGTGAGGACTCCAGAAATTGGCTTTTGTCATACAATGTGTGGAAGGACCCAGTTAATCATCTTTATGAATTCTATTTTCTTTCTTTTGGGATAACAGTTGTTAATCTCTCCCCAAAAGTCACAGTAGGCTCTCTGCCAGTATTCATTATCTTTCCATAGTGAGGAAATTTCCTCATTAGTTAAAGATACTACAATTCCTACGTTCCTGTCAATTGTCGAAGTCTCAATTTTTCTTTTAGAATCAAATGAGAGATCTTTTCTATATAAGTCTTTAACTTCTTACTTGGTTTATGTGGTAGAAATATCCATTCCAATATAATATCTTCCCTCTGCATCAAAATACCTGTGGGGGAATGTCTGGAGGAGAGTATGACCAGAATGCATTTAAGTTCTGGATTCACACAATCCACATGTGCTTCTTGTATTGTCTTTTCTACTAGAGCCAATTTCTTCTCGGCATTGACTGATAATTCTCTTGGACTATTTAATTCTTTGTCCCCTTTTAGAGTATTAGCCAAATTTTGTAGTCTACCTTTAGGTATTCCCATGATACCCAGTAAGTTGGAAATGCTTCCTAACAATTTTTGAAAATCATTAAGTCTGCAATCGATTTCTCCTTATTTGTACCTTTTGGGGTCTAATTTTTTGTAGCTCTATTTTATATTCTAAGTAATTAATAGAATCTCCTCTTTGTATTTTTTCAGGAGCAATTTGTAGTCCCCAGGGAGNAAAAACCTTTTTTACTTCTTCAAACATGCTTTCTAATGTACTTAACTTTGGATCAACTAATAAGATATCATTCATATAGTGATAAATTATAGATTGGAGGGTTGAGGGTTGGGAGCCTTCACTCATGATGGCTCTTGCTGGTCTGGGGGCTACTGGGGAAGCTGGGACTGAACTTAGCTGTTCCCTTGCATGGGGAATGGAACCAAGCTTGCTGCTGACAAGCTGGGGAGAAGGGAGGAAGGGAAGGAGCAGTATCTGGTGGTGAACAGGTAAGCAGTGGTTCCCCAAGAGGGGCGGGAATTTTAAAAAGACAGGGAAAGAAAGAGACAGGGAAGCATGGAAAATGTGCCACAACAGCCACAGAGGAGGCTGAGGGTGGAAGCCACCCAGGCATTTAAAGTTCACCCACATGAGCACCAGATATAGGGGAAAATTATTAAAGCANCTCCACATAGTCAANATAAGGATGACTAGGGGTGTCCAGCCCCTCAATAGTCCCCTCCCAGGGTCCTTGAAGAATCTACAACCAGCTGATAATTTAATCTTTGATGAAAGGAAATGAATCTATGTACACAAAACTCTTCCGTCCATGCACTTTATTCTTCTCGTAAGTTCTCTCTCTACACAGCTTAAATTCTGCTCTCATTGCCCCATCTAGGTCATCCCTACCTAGTTCCTCATCCATCTAGTTCCTTCCCATCTTAGCTCCTTTCTTGCCTGATTTCTCTTTACCTTTATCTGCTGTCCCCTCTAAGTTCTATCTTAATTCTCTCATCTTAATTCTGCCTTGTCTTAGTCTTTCTCCTCTTGTTTTTCCCATGTCCTTCTTTCTCATCTTGTTCTTCCCCATCTGGCTCTTCTACACCTTTCATCTCATTCTTCTAGTACTCTTTTCTAGCTCCTCAATCTAGTTCTTCCTCNTCTCAGTTTGCTCCTCTCCAGTTCTTACCCATCAAGTTCTTCCATTCTCTCTTCTTTTCTCTGTCTCCTCTGTCTTCTCTTGTCTTTTGTTCTACTTATTGAGAATAAAACTGCCTTTGACCCTTTTCTCTCTGAGCTATCTCTGCTCCCGCCATTTCTGGTGGGTGTGTTNGGTTGCTAAGCAACTTGGCTTGGCAACTTCCATCACAGCTAGATGTACCTGTAAGTTGGAACCCTATAGTTCTGAGTTAATTGTTAAGGGTGGATCTAATACTAGAGATAAGACTTTGGAGAGGAGAAAGTTAAGCTTAATTAGCACATCTGCTAGGCCTGAATTCCTGCAAGGTCATAAAGGCAGGTAAGAGTTTTCTACAAAGTTAGTAAGGTTGTAAAAAGGAGAGTCCAAGCATAATTGCGCAAAGCTATTACTTAGGATCCACCTGACCTAGGTGGTGTCTCCATGAGAAATTTACCTGAATTCAGGAATTTTATTATGTGGTGGTCTGGACTGTTATTTCTGTTAGTCCTGGAATGTGGCTAAGGGAGATATCTGATTCTAGTGCTAAAAGGAGAAAGCAATGGGCCTGAGGGAAGAGATCTTTCCTGAAGTAGCTTTGCTTTCCAAATACCTCGGGGATATATGTACAAGTAGTGATCAGCCCACACTACAGCAATTCTTAGGAAAAAAATCAATTGGGAAAGCTATGAAGACACACATGATATTCATAAAAGAAAACAGCTGATACATAACAAGCCAAATAACACCAAATACTCACTGGAATTTGGCTTCCTCTGAAGGAATTCCTTGATCCCTACAGGTAGTGGCTTTGGTATAACCAGCTGAGTTCTTATAATATATTCCTGTGGCCTGTAGCATCAGTAGAAGGTTTATCTAGGGTAGCCCACAGNAAGCAAAGTTGTTGGTCACCTCCAGGAGAGGTGAAGTGCAGTCCAGCAGTGTTCTCTGGAGAACTCTGCTTTGTCTACCATCCAGCATCCAGGATCCAGAAACCAAGAGGACTGGCACGAACAGATCTCTGGTCTTAAAGTTTCCCGTCTCAGCCTGCCCCAGAAGGAGGTCCCAGGTAGGTGTGGCAGTCACCGGAAGCCTCACCAGGTGTTGTGCTTCCAGGTCAAAGCTGGAACTGCTGCCCACTACAATTCCCAAATGAAGGATTTTATTTGCAAGAGGCTCAGACAATGCAACATACCTAAAATGAACTTTTAGGTGATTGTAACCAATTTTAAGGTTGTATATAGCATAATCAGGTTGCAAAGACTAAGCTATGTAAGTAAATTAACCGCCAACATACCTTCTAGATGAGTAATTTCCTGGATTGACCATGTTTTTCTTTATGTGTGTTTAATATGAATTGTTCTAACTAACACATATTTTCCACTAGTTAATGCAAGACTTAGTAAGTTGATAGGTTAAGATGATGTGTCTATTCTTATCTCAGGTTCTTGTCCCACTGTCCCTTCAAGAACAGAGTGGGCAGACAGCACAGGGAAAACCTGTGGAATTTTATTTTTCATTCAGGAGTAACAATTTAAATATGAAACAAAACAGTGAGCAGCATGGCAAGATATTCCTGGAGGTGCAATAGTGGCACTTATATCTTGTCAGTAACTAACAATTATCTTAAGACTTAAGGCCTGATCAGCTGATTGAGAAACATGCCTGGTACTTCAAAATTAGCCAACTAGGGAAGTTGTGGATCTTAGAGAAAAAGTTACTACTGCCACTTTACTAGATTAGTGTTATTCCTAATTTCATTCTAAATGCTCATCTTTATACCCATAGACAAGTTTAGATCTCACCCCTCATAAAATAAGCTTCTTTTTGTAGAAGAAGGAGACCATTATAGAAAGCCACAACTAGTCAAAATCCAGAGGAAGACTGACTGTGATATGAATGAATGCATCAATGAATACATTTACAACACAACTGTACCCAAGGCTTAGGGAACATCAGAGAAGAGGAGGTAGAAAGACTGTAAGAGTGAGAGGACCATGAAGTCTGCTGTGAGATTGTGCCTTTTAACTATTTTACAACAAGGAAGCTACATCCATGAAATCTAACATCATGGCTGCCTACAGAAGACACGAACAATTCCAACAACAGTTGACACCCCAATGTAGAGATAGGAAATCCCACAGTTCTCTATCTCTAGATGAAGAGCTACAGATAATAAATAAATGTTGAGAGAAAGATGATTAGTCTTTCCTAGGAATAAGCCCCTTAGTAGGTTTTCCATTGCCAGGTGGTCAACCCTAAAAACACACACACACAGGCAACACTAAAAGGATTCAGTAGGTTGAATTTGTATGTTGGTTATATGTATATGAAACAACAATGGATAAAGATGAGAAGTCAATGAACTTGGTTGGGGAAAGGTCTGTCATGAAAGGAGTAGGAAGAGAGGAAGGGAGACATAGTGTAATTATATTCAAAACTATTTAAAAAATTTGGATAGGAAAGTCAAATATGAGACCTTTAGCAGTAGAATGTCAACACAGAGAGGCTGTGGGTCTCACAGCTCTGTGCTCTCAGCAGGCTTTGGATGGCAAGCCAAGAATATTAGCAAGTGTTACAGCTGTAAAGCCCCCCAGGATGCTCACAAGGGCAGTCCCTTTAGAGAAAGTTTGCAGAAAGAAAATCATCAATGGAAGTAGCATGGGAGGATTTCTGNCTTTGGCAAGTCTTAAAGGTCAGAGACAGCTGCAGGACTGAACTCTTCCATGTAGCCAAAGCATGAAGCCTTGAAGGGTGATGTCAATGANAATCTCCCNATCTATATCCTCAGGTCAAGCTCTGGAGGCTAGAGCAGAGGGCATCTGATCAGTCCCTGCCAAAGGCAGAGACCTCAGATGTCTTTCTTCTCTGAANATTGGGAAGCAGGGGATGACTGACAGCAGGACTGAGTCTGGCCAGGAGCAGGGCTCAATTGTGTTCTTTCTCTTGCTCCTCTGAACCCAGGAATCTGAATCTCCACAGTTCACTCACTCTGTTATATAGAAGCAACTGGGCTCTGGTTAGCTGATGTGCCTGCATGCAAATGAGGTTTAAAATGAGACCTATCAGAGAATAGCTGTCCAACTTGAATGGGAAGACATGAACACTGAGCCCTTGGACTTTCCCAGTTAGGTCAGTAGTCTACCTCCCACTGTAGTGTCAGGGAAGCTGACATTCAGTTGTTAAAGGAAGTTTCTTGTTACTTTAAGGTTGCTGTGTTGACAAATGACCACGTTTGCACTTGTAGCTACTCTCCACTAGCAATCATTTTGCCATAATTGTCATTGATCATCAATAGGGCAGTAGCCTTCCATCCTACAGACAGATTTCACACCCTGATTACACTCAGGGCTTTTCATGTCAGTTTCCTCTAGTCAGGGTTTGGGGTATTTTGCTTCATTCTGCCCCTTGTTTTACCAACAGCTGAGGTTATCCAGTAGACCATGGTGGTAGGCTGTCAGATTCAGCTCACTTTAAGCTACTTCAGAGTTCCTGGGGTTCTTCTGATCCTTATGAGAACCTAAATTAGTTTCAGTGAACAAACTTTGTCTGGTAAAAGAGTAAGCCTAGGTATTCCTTCTTGGGGTTTGGACCCCAAGCGTCAGAGTGTGAACCACTGGAATACAAGTGTGTCTCTGAGAAGAGGAGATACTTAAACTGTATTANCATGGTTAACACCTGTATTTGGAGGAGCAGATGCATTTTGACAGGATGTTTTGAGCAGACTCTCACATCTTGTACTATAGCCAATTGCAAAATCTTTGTATCATGAGAGCATGCTTGCTACAAAAGATCCCTTTCCAAAATAACTTTTAGTGTTTAGCATGCAATTATTATTACTTGGGGACCTCATGGGGAAGTTGTCAATGACCCAGCTTGTTTCAAATTGAGTATTATCTCTAGAGAAGCTGAAGATGAAGCATCATGTGTGCAGATAAAAGTGTCAAAGCCAAGGCAAGTAGCCACCTTCCAAATAGTTTTCAGCAGCTCACAATAGCTGTAATTGCTGAGAAAAAGGAGATTGTGGTCTCAACCAGAATCTAGTCTGTTAATATAACTTTTGTCTTCAATATTTGCATTTCACATCCTTCTCATTGAGCTTGGCATTTCAGTCACTGGAAACAAAATTTCCCCTGTATTATGTGTGAGGCTTTAAACAAGCTACCTAGCCATGTCAGTGCCTGAATATTCTTATCTGAAAAATGCATAAAATAAGAGCATCCATGATAGGATGACAAGTAGAGTATAATAGATACTTTACTCTAGTTACTAGTAGTATTTATGATATGATTTTTCAGAAGAAATAGTTCTCTACAGTAACTGATCCTGAATTGAAAGTGTGTTCAGCAAAGTTGGTAAACAAATTAGTGCTTAGCTTCTCCATTGGTCAGCTTGCACAGTTCACTTTAATACTCCAAAATACATAATAATGTGCTTCAAAGTGATATTTGTATTTTTAAAATATTGTGTATTGTCCAGACAATGAATAATAACCTCATATATTATTGTCTTCCTTGCCCTCATTTAATAACCACATTTCTAAGCTGAGTGTACAAACATTAATTTCTGTCCCTCTAAAGTATTCATACATAGTCAGGAGTAATTCAGAAAGATGTATGTAAGAAGAACTTCTAACCAGTCTTATTAATAAACACGCGGAACAAGAAATAAGGGTGAAAATCTGACAGAGATCAGAGGAATTAGGAGCAAGCCACCACTCACCA
>LZPO01076876.1:7451-25670 GCA_001675575.1 Neotoma lepida
GAGAGAGAGAGAGAGAGAGAACAAGAGCTAGCAATGGCACAGATCTTTAAACTCTGATTGCTCACCTTCAGTGACTTACCTCTCCAACAAGGCCACACCACCTAATCCTCCCCAAACAGATTCACCTACCCAAGGCCAAGTATTGAAATAGCAGAGGCCGTGGGAAACACATCATTCCATGCCACAGTATTACCACAGCAAGTACTGAAGACAACTAACTTGATAGCAAGAAAAGTTTATTTGCCTTAGTTTGGGGATTTTCAAACTCAAGACTATGAATGCTATTACTTTGGTCTCTGGTGAGGAAATGGGTAGTGTCACATGATCATAGGAAAAGTTGTAGGTGTTAGGGATCATGCCTTGAGACAGTAGCAGGGAATGCGGAAGGCCAGGCTAGCTGCTTTGTATAACAATTTTCTTATAGTAACTNTGGACAGCAAGAGAACTATGAGGAGGTCATATGTAAATTATCTTCTTAAATATTTTCTTTTAAAACTACATTTGTGTGTTTAGAGGTCAGAGGACAACTTGAAGGAGTAGGTTTTCTCCTTCTACCATGTAGGTCCCAGAGATGGAACTCAGATAATTAGGCTAGGAGGCAAGGACCTTTACCTTCTGAGCCCTCCTTCTGGGCNCCCAGATATCTTCTGAGAGCAAGTATAACATTCTAAGGATTGCTCAGTATATTGTGCTCCTAAAGATTTACAACTTGCAGACAGTGCCACTTGGGGACTAAGTCTTTAACATTTTGGACCTTTGTTAGATACCTNTAATGAAACTATGATGACCACATTCATCTTCACTGCTCCTCCTAATGCAATAATACTTAACAGCAGTATTTATTTTATATAGAAATCATGAGAACATTCAAAGGTTTCCCATCTTCTCTAAAAAAATATAGTAAAGCAGTGATTCTCAACCTTCCTAGTGCTTTGACCCTTTAGTATAGTTCCTTATGTTATGGTGACCCCCAACCACCCAAACATAAAATTATTTTTGTTACTATTTCATAACTGTAATTTTGCTATTGTTTATAGGTGGAGTTTTCCTGTGTCCTGACAGTTGCCTCTCAAATAACCACTCAGAGACTTATTATTAATTATAAATGGTTGACCAATAGCTCAGGCTTGTTTTTTCTTAAATTTATTTATTTTAAAAAAGGTATTTTTTTTCATTTTGCATACCAATCTCAGTTCCCACTCTCTCCCATTCTCTTGTCCCCCCACCTCCCCCCATCCCACCCCTCATCCACTCCTCATAGAGGGTAAGGCCTTCCTTGAGGAGTCAACAAAGTCTGGGATACTAAGTTGAGGCAGAACCAAGCCCCTCCCCCCTATGTCAAGGCTGAGTAAGGTATCCCACCCTAGGGAATGTGTTCCAAAAAGCCATTTCATGCACCCAGGATAAGTCCTGGTCCCATTGCCAGGGGCTCCCCACAGGTCTAGCCATATAACTGTCACCCACATTCAAAGGACATAGTTCGGTCTCATGCATGTTCCTCAGCTGACAGGCCCAAGTCCATATAGCTCAGGCTTGTTACTAGCTAACTCTTACATCTTAAATTAACTCATATTTCTTATCTAAGTTCTANCACATGGCTTGTGGCTTCTTACTTCATTTCATACACATCATGCTTCCTCTGCATCTGGCTGGTGACTCCCGAGTCTCCACCTCTCTTCGTCCCAGCGTCCTCCTAGTCTGGCTTTCCCACTCAGTCTCTTCCTGCCCAGCTATAGGCCAGTCACAGCATAATTTACACAGTGTACAAAAGGATTATTCCACAGCAATTGGTATGAATTGTAATGTAAATATTTGATATGTGACCCCAAAGGGGTGGTGACCCACAGGTTGAGAACAACTGTTATAAAGAAACCACACTCAAATCAAGTGTATTGTGTAATGTGGTAATCACTAGCCTTATTGNTTCATTGAGTAGATTTTGAATGACCAAGGGCTGAATTTTTATTTTACTCGGTTTTCAAATTTAGTTTAAAAAAAGGAAGTAGTTAAAATATCTTTTGCTTTCCTTTTTTTTTTTTTTTTTCTTGTAATGCTGGGGTTTGATCCCAGGGCATTGAGTATGGTAAGCAAATACTCTATCCTTGAATTATATTCTCAAGCACTATGCTTCTTTTTTCTTTTTTATTATTTTATTATTTTTATCTGTATGGATATTGCCTTGGTTACTTTTCTATTGCTGTGACAAGGCAGGGGTAACATNGAAGAAAGACTTTATTATTGGGGCTTATAGTTTCAGAGGGTGAGCCCATGACTACAATGGTGGAGAGCATTGACAAGAGACAGGCAGACATGTGCTGAAGCAGAAGCTGAGAGCTTACATCCTTATCTGCAAGTAGGAGAGAGAAAGAGAGGACTAACTGGCAATGGTGTGAGCTTTTGGAGCCTCAAGGCTCACCCTTAGTGACACATCTCCTCCAATAATGCCACGTTTTAATCCTTCCCAAACACTTCCATCAACTGGGCACCAAGCATTCAAATATAAGAGCCTATGGGGGCCATTGTCATTCAAGTCACCACAGGTGTCATGCCTGCATATATGTCTGTGCACCCATATGTGTGCAGTGTCCACAGAGGTCATACTAGGGTGTTGGGTACCCTGGAACTGGAGTTGCACATGGTTATGAGCTTCCAGGTGGGTGCTGGGATTTAAACCTCAGTCTTCTGTAAGAGAAGACTGTGCTCTTAATCAGCCCCAATCCTGTGTTTTCTAAAATGAAGTATCTTAAATCATTTTTTTTAATATATAGGATCTCACTGCACAGCCCAAGCTAGTTTTGAGCTCACTATATAGCTTAGTCTACCCTTGAACTTGTAATATTGCCTTAGCATGACAGACATGTGCTACTCCATCCCAGACCCAGGTTTATACTTTGATAGAGTACATTTCACTTACTGTTGCATTGTGAGTGTTGGGTTGTAATGAAGGCTTATGTATAACACATTGGTATGTGCTTTGTTTTTGATAGTATAAAGAAATGTATCCCGGATCTAATTGGTACTGATGGAATATTTCAAAAAAAATTTTAAATGATACTTTTTATGCACTGATGTTTGAGATTGTAGTTGAATATTTTACATTGACAGCATGGGTTATAATGAACCTTGGTATATTAAAATTGAGAATTATATGGAAATATATATATATATATGATTTCTCTAACACATACAATATGTATGTGTTCTGTTTCTACTTCATCCTGCATTAGTACTCCACATTTTTTTTTTTTTTGTAAATTTTCCTACACTTATATTTTTGTGCCTTGAGTTTGTACCCTGACTTCCTTCATGACAGACTGGGATGTGTAAACCAATTAAACTTTTTCTTTTCCAAGTTGCTTTTGATCTTGGTGTTTATCACAGTAGTGGAAACCTAATTAGGACAACAATCTCACATCATGTCTGACCAGGAAGAAGAAAGAGCAGGCTGGGACTAAGGGACGAAAGGACCTTTAAAGGCTGGCCACTAGTGCCCTCCTTCTGCTAGCGAGGCCTCTCTTGGAAATTCTGTAGCCTCTCTGATCAGCTCTGACATCTAGGTATGAGCATTGGGGAACACTTTAGATTAAAACCATAACACATGCCATTGTGAAGGCTCTTCGTAGACAACAGACTAAACACTTTTTTTGATATCTTAAAGAGATATTGACTCTGACGAATCCATTGGTAGCGGGCTGCCTTGACTCGTGATCATTGGTGGCTCATAAGCAGGAGGACCTGGCATATTGTGTGGGAACTGACGTTGAGTTCCTTGGTTCAGAGCTTGCTGGGAAGTAGACTTCCCAGCAAGGCAGCAGTGGTACAGAGCAGGCAGCAGTGGCAGAGGCTGTGTGAAGATGAGGGGTGGGAGGTAGTAGGGATGCTGCAAAGACTCTGGAAATTACATTTTGTGGCTTATGGAGTTCTTTGTGACCCCAGTTCACAAACTGTTCATGGATTGGATCCATTATACTATCCATTAGGAGTCCCTAATACTAGAGAAAAGACTGGATTCTGCTCCATTATTTCCTGCTCTGGGCGGATGTACGCTGTTCTTTGTTACATCTACAAAAATAATTCCTGAGAACTGTCCAAAGGCTTTTGTTTATGATAACATCTTAAATAAGTTTCGTGGCGACCATGACTTTGTACAACATGGGTAAGTCCTCTGTGANTTTCTGCATGTGTTCTTTGGGGTGAGTATAGCGGCAAATTTGCTTGCTGGTGCTGGACTGCTCAAGGCTTCCTTCAGGTTCACTATGGAACGCTTTATCTTAACCCTTTCTTTAAACTTTTACCTGCCTTTCCTGCCCATTTCTCTTCCTTATCTCTTCTTTCAGACCAAAAAATTGCTCTATCCTGGACTAATACAGGTGCACATGTTTACACATACACACACACACACACACAGACTTACATACACATTCATACACATGTGTACATATACATACACTTACACATGTATAAACATGAGTGTACACATATGACACACATATATACACATGCATACATACATTCACACATACATGTAAATATGCACACAACACATGTGTACACACATGCATATATACACAAACATATACACATATACACATGCAAACACTTATCCACAAGTATGTATACACAATGTGTATACACATGGAACATACACACTATACATACATACATTCATGCACATACATGCACATACTCTCACACACATATATAGCAGACATAAATACCATACACAGATGAACACACATGGATACATATGTATATACTTACACACAGATATACATACAGGAATATACATGTACTACTTATGCACACACACACACACACACACACACACACACACACACACACACTGCCTCAATGTGACTTAAATTTTCCATTAATATCCCACTGCATATAAATGAGCTGAATTTGGGGAAATTCCCGAGGAAAGGGAAATAACATCCTTGTAAGCTGGAACTTTGGGGAGCAGAAATCAATGACACTTTTACACATTTAACAAAACATGTAATATGCAGGGGATTTTAGTTATAGCACTTCATGTTATGTAACTTGCTGTGAAAACTATGCCATGACAAATGCTTTGGTAGTAAATTTAAAATTGATTTAAAATTTATACATTATTTCTTTGAATTCAATTTCGTTACTACTTTCTTGATATTAGAGCCAGTAAATANGCTTTACTTGGATAATTGTACTTTTGAAATTGAAACACTTTTTTTCGGGGTTAAATCAATTTTTCTAAAATGGTCCGGGTTTGTCTATTTATATAAGTATATTAAGGTTCAATCATTTCATGGTAGTTGATTTAATTGTTGGAAAAATGTTAAGTGGCTTTTGAACAACTTGTTTTCTCATGTGTATAGGTATGTATGCATGCATTTATGTATGTATTTATTATTTTTGTCAGTGTTGGGTTCAAGCTCAGCATATGAGGCATGGTAGGTAAGCATTCTACCGCTATACTACATTCTTAGTCATATAGTTTTTAATTATGAATTTTGTAAAATCTAAAGTGAGATGCAGTATTTCTTACAAAAACTAGTGTATTTATTGGTATTAGTTGTACATATAAAATATATGTAGATTTCAAAAANTGTGATGAAGGTAAAATCTCATTAATTTCATGTAAGTATATGTTGAAATAATACTGCAAACATTTTGGGTAGTAGATGTACATTATCAGATGACTTCTGATGACTTCTGTTTTACTGAGTTTGGTGTGGATATACTGAAGTGGCTCCCGTGACTCACCTTTCCTGTCTGTTGGACAGCGTGAACAAGACATAGGAAACAGCATGGGCTAGTCCTTCAGAACTGGCTCATGGCAGAGGTGGAGAGAAGTGCCGCTCATCGTTAGAGGAAGTGGACATTAATTAGTTTATTTCTGTATGTTTTAACTTTTAATTTGTTGTATATTTTAGCATTTAGCTTTAGGACTAGAGATGTGCTTCCCGTTGTAGAGCGCTTACTTGCTAGGCACAGAGCANCAGGTTTGATCCCCTGCACAGCGTAAAACAGGCCATGGTGGGGCACAGCTGGGATCCTAGTCCTAGCACTTGAGAGGCAGAGACCGAGCATCAGGAATTCAAGGTCATCCTCAGTTAAGCAGTGAGTTTGAGGCTAGCCTTAGCTTNTTTTGATATCCTATCTTAAAACAGAAAGAAAGAAAGAAAAGAAAAGCTTTAGTTTGTGTTTTAATTATGACTTTGTTGTTTAGAGCATTTTAGATTTACCCAGAAATTGAAGAGTACTTAAGATTCCCATGTTCCCTTCCCCCCTCTCCAGTTCTTCTATTATTAACACCTTTAATTAGCTCTGAACATTTATTTCAATTGATGAGGCAGTCTGGATCCATATTACAGTCTGTGGTTTACATTAGAGTTGATTCTGTGCTTTCGTTCTGACAGATGACTAGGTGTCCACCATTACAATGTTACGTAGACTAGTTTCCCAACTCCTCAGATCCTCTGTGCTTGGTCTGCTTTGTCCTCCTATGCCCTATTTCAGTTGCTGACAGACACGTCTTCTTTTTAAACCTAGAATGCCATATATTTAGAGTCATATGATATATAGCCATATCAGACAATAAACTTCCCTTAAAATCTGTATATTTAAATTTACTGAATTTTGAGGCCTCTAAGCTCATTTGATTTTATTACCAAATACTAGTTTATTGTGTATGTATTCACTTATTTAATGCCTTTATTGGATATTATGAGCACACTTGCTTTTGACACATACAGGCAAGATTTTGTGTAGATACACATGTTCAAATTCTTTGGATAATTGCTAGGTAGCATGGCCACCTGGTNATGCAGTGAGAGCATGTTCTATTTTGTGAGAAACTACTAAAATGCCTTTGCAGACCATGTATCATTTGGTTCCATCCAGCAGTGAATGAACATTTCTGTCACTCCAGCTACGTCTCAGCATCTGTGGGATGGAGGTACAGCATCTCTCCTTGTTCTAATTTCCAGTCTCTGAATGGTGCGTGATGCTAAACATTCTTCATATGCTTGTTTGCCATCTGTATGTCATTTTGGTTGTGCTGTTTTCTTGCCTTTTACCNATTTAAGCAATTGAATTGTTTTCTTATTTTGAGTTTTAAGTGTTTTCCGCAGTTTTTGGATACCCGCAATCATTTTCTATCAATCTGTGGATTGTCTTTTCATTTTCTTTGTAATATTCTTATGGAACGCTTGCTTTAATTTTAACAAAATCGAAGGTATCATTTTTTTAGTATCTTCACAGTCATTATCAAACACAAGGATACTTAGGATTTTCTCTGTTAATTCCTTGGAGTCTGTCTTAGCTTTATCATTGTTTTGTGAAAACATGATGACCAAACGGAGGAAAGGGTTTACTTGGCTTACACTTCTGTAGCCAGAACGTTTCTCCAGTCCTGCCTGGGCCCTATGGTCAGGACAAATCTCTCCCACCCACGCGTCCTGCAACTGCTTGGTCCCAAATAAATACATAGAGGCTTATATTATTTACACACTTATGGCCTAATGGCTCAGGCTTCTCATTAGCTAACTCTTACATCTTATATTAACCCATTTTTATAAATCTATGTTTTGCCACNTGTTCCCTGGCTTACCAGTCTGCTGGCATGTTGTTCCTAGGGCGGCAGGCTGCCTTTCTTCTTCCTCTCCTCCAGTTGGAATGTACTGCCTAACCTTATTCTGCCTCACCATTGGCCAAACAGCTTTATTTATCAACCAATCAGAGCAACGCATATTTACAGCGTACAGAACGATATCCCAGAGCACACTTCTCCATCTTAGTCCATCACAGAAGGAGGTCAGGACAGGATCTCAAATGCCAGTATTCTAGAGGCAGGAGCTGATGCAGAGGTCATGGAGGATGCTGCTTACTGGCTTTCTTCCCCTGGCTTGCTCAGCCCTCCTTCTTATAGAACCCAAGTCCAGACAACTCAGAGGGGGCAGCACCCACAATGGGATGGGCCCTCCCACACCAAATCACTAGTTAAGAAAATGCTCTACAGGCTTGCCTACAACCTGATCTTATGAAGTATTTTCTCAATTGAGGTTCCTTCCTGTCAGATGACTATAGCTTGTGTCAAGTTGACATAAAACTAACAAGCACAGAGTTTTATAATTTAGTTCCTTAAAAATTAAGGGCATACAAAGTGATACTGNAAAAATATTTTTTGTGAGAGGTATAAGTAATTCTATGTGTAGACATGGGTTAAAAACACCATGTTGAGTTCTAGCTGTCCTCTTACCTTTGAATCATCTTAGCTCATTTGCCAGTATGCTTACCACCATCATCATCATCATCGTATTTTTATTATTATGAAAATTCTCTCAGATTGCCTTTTAATCTAGCTGTTTTAGCACTTGAGGTTTCCCATTGAGGTCTTTGATCCATTTGAAGTTGACTGTGCAGAGTGACAGATACAGTCCAATTTCATTCTTCTACATGTGTACATGTGTACATCCAGTTTTCCCAGCATCTTTTATTCGTGATACTGTCTTTAATCCACTGTGTGTTTTCAATATCTTTNTAAAATATCAGGTGGTTTTAATTACATGTGTTTACGACTGGGTCTTCTGTTCTCTTCTGTTGTTACCAGTCCAAGGCCTTCTGGTGGTCTTACGACCCAGGGGAGAGAGAACAGAGGCTAGGGTGTGGGACCAGCTGTTGAGTATGAGCAAAGAGAACAGCTCAGATCTGCTTCAGGGCAGTTTGTTTATTCTGGAGTAACAGGCTAGTTTACATATAGCTTGAAAACAAAGGAGCAAATGTACACCTAATTTGCATACACAGGTCNAAGGATTGAGGGCTAGCAGACCTTATCAGTTCACAAACCAAAGAACCCTGTGCTTGGGGAAAGTGCAGGGGAGGGAGCAGGGACGTAACAGCAGTAGAGGTGGTATGTCCCTTGTTTATCAGAGGACAGGCTGTCAGCAAAATAACTTGTGTTGGCACTAGCTTACTTTTAAAATGCCGTGACCTTTTGTCCCTATGAAGTGGATCCGGGTTTTTCAGCCAGAGTCCGGAATAAACGTCCAACTTCTACCATAACCTCAGAGATTTCGGGATGCAGGCACACTCCACCGATTTGTTTGATTCTGGAATTCCACACTGTTCCATTGATCTACCTGTCTATATATTTAAGCCAGTACTATGCTGTTTTTACTACTGTAGCTGTGCAATATAACTTGAAATCTGGTATGATAATTCCTCCGGCATTATTCTTTTTCTTCAGGATTTTTTGACTGTCTGGCATCTATTGTGATTTAGTATGAGGTTCAGGCTTGATTTTTCACTCTTTCTTTCTTACTTTCTTTTTTTCTTTCTTTCTTTCTTTCTTTCTTTCTTTCTTTCTCTCTCTCTTTCTTTCTTTTTTTCCTTTTTTTTCTGCAAAGAATATCATGAGGGTTTTATTTGGGGCTACACTGAATCTATAAATTGCTTTTGGTTATGATTTAAAAAAATCACTATCTAGTCTACTAATTCCTGAGTTCAGGGGATCCTTCTACCTCCAATGATTTCCTCACTTTTTCCCAAAGATTTAAAAATTTCATTGTAGAAGACTTTCATCTCCTCGGTTAGGTTTATTGCTAAGTGATTTAGGTTGTTTTTGAGACTACTATGAATGGGAGTGTTTCTATGATTTCTTTCTCAGCATGCTTGTTTTTGTTTAGAGAATGGCAACCTGTCTTTGTAAATTGATTTTGAATTTTGCCACTTTCCAAAGAGTGTTAATCATTTCTAGATGTTTTCTTGTGGAATCATTGGGATNTCTTGTATATAATATTATATCATCTGCAAATAGAGTTTGGCTTCTTTTCCTATTTAAATTCCTTTAATTTCCTTTTCTTTCTTATTGCTCTAGCTAGGCCTTCAAGCATTATTTGAAGAGGGGTGGAAATAGTGGAAGCCCTGTCTCCTTCCAACTTTAGTGGGATTGTATCAAGCAATTCGCAACTTATGATGTTGGCTGTGGGCCTATCATAAGCAGCCTTTATTATGTTGAGTCATGATCCTTCTGGCCATTTTCTCTTTAGGCCTTTTATTATGAATCCATATTGGATTTTGTCAAATGCCTTTTCATCATCTATTGGGATTATCATATGATTTTTGTCTTTACATCTGTTTATATGATTTATTGCATTTATTGACATATGTTTGTTAAACCATCCCTTCGTCAAGGCAAGTATCTTTTTGAAAGTATTTTGTTGAAAATATTTGCACACGTGTTCATTAGAGATATTGGTCTACTCTCTTTTTGTTGTTGTTGTTGTTGTTGTTGTTATGTCTTTAGTATGCTTTGTTATTGGAGTAACACTGGCTGTGTAGAAAGAATTTGGAATTGCGCTATTATTAGTTTTTTGAATAATTGCAAAAATATTGCTTGTAGTTCTTACAAAGTCTGAAAGAATTCTATTGGGTATCCATATGGACCTGGGCTTTAAACAAAGCAGACTTTTTATTACTGTTTCAATATCCTTATTTTTATGGGTCTTTTAAATTGATGATCTCTTCTTGGTTTAATTTTGGTAGCTCAGCTGTGTCTAGAAATTCCTCCTTTTCTTTTAGGTTTTCCAGCTTAACAGAGGAAAAGGTTTTAAAGCATTCCTTTCCTATTTTCTGAATTTTTTGGTGTCTGTTGTAATCTATAATTTTATTAATTTATTTCTCTTTTTCTTTTGGTTAATTGAGCTAAGAGGCTGTCAGTTGTTTATTTTTTAAGGAACCAGGTCTTAGAATCACTGAATCTTTGTATTTTAATACTTTGTGTGTGTGTGTGTGTGTGTGTGTGTGTGTGTGTGTGTGTGATTATTTCTGCCTTAGTTTTTATTATTTTCCCATCTACTAAGTTTGAGTTTGGTTTGTTCTTATTTTTTCCTAAATATTGAGGTACATCACTAAGCTATTTATTTGTGCCTTTTCTAATTTCTTAATGTAGGCACTTAGAACTATAAATTCCCCTCTTATTATGGCTTTTAATGTGTCCCAGAGGACTTGCTATGTTGTATTTTCATTTTCTATTATATCCAGGCTTTAAAAAAAATTCTTATTAACCCATTCATCATTCAATACTGGCCTATTTAATCTCTATGAGTTTATGTATCTAGAGATTCTTTGGTTCTTGATTTTGAGTTTTATCGCATTGTTGTCAGAGAGAATACATAGAATTATTATTATTATTATTATTATTATTATTATTATTATTATTTTAGTAATCATTTTGTGTCCAAAAATGTGCACAATTTTAGATAAACTTCAATGGGCGACTGAGTAGAATGTGCACTCCTTGGTGTTTAAGTACAATATTCTGTAGCTATCTGATAAGATCTACATTGTTTCACATTAAGGAATGAAAAAATATACTTCTTCTTAGAGTAGTTTAGACTGAGAATGAACCTGAATTTGAATTCTCTGCTTCTTCCCCTGTGTCTTTCATCTGTCTGTAGTTTGTAGTCTGTGGCCTGTCTGTTTGTGTCTGATGCCTGTCTCTCCCTGTTGCCTGTGTGTTTTCTGTCTCTAACAAAGGGCTCTGCTCTGTATTTATTGAACAGCACAGAAAGCATGGTATAGGAAAGGAATGAGAAATACTTTTATTAATTTATTTTTTTAAAGACATCTTTAACAGAGTTTTTACTCGGGAAGAAGTCACTTTCCTGACCTGAACTGATCCATAAAGCACTCAGAACTGCACACATCTGTTACCAAATCATAGCCACATGTTGCTTTGAAGTATTTATCGAATATTTATTGTTTAAGGCTGCATTTAGAGTATTCCTTGTTGGNTGCTTTCATCAAATGATTACCACAACACATACATACACACATTCATTATTCTGGTTCAGGGGCATAGAAAAGTACATAACTTAAGATGTACATTTAGCTTAGGCTGTAAAAGCTGATTACTTGGGAAATTTAAGGCATAGTAAGATTGCATACATTGTTTTCCTAAAGGTGGGGTAAACTTAACAGGCTGAGCACAGTAGGACAGCAGATTAAGTACATAGTTTTAAATAATCTCAAGACACATTTTTAATTCATTGCAAAATGTGGCAAAAGTTCAGTCTTTTCCAAGTCAAGAGAGATTTTCAGTGTTGTTCAATGAATGAAGTCAACTAATTCAGGTGTTTCTCTGTTTATTTGTCCAGATGACCATAGAGATAGTGGGTACTAAAATCACCCATTAACACTGGAAGGGAGTCAATCTGTGTCTTTATGTTGCTATTATGCTTTTTATGAGATTGAGTGCATCAGAGTTTGATGTATATATGTTTTGGATTATAATATCTTCTTGGTTACGTGTTCCCTTGATCAGACTGAAGTATCCTGTATCTCTTTAGATTAACTTTGGGATGCAGTTTGTTTTATCAGATATTTGGATAGTGATGCCTGCTTGTTTCCTGTTCCCATTTGCTTGGAAACTTTCTCATTACAAAGTGGTATCTATCCTTGAAGTTAAGATGTATCTTTTGTAGACAAAAAAAAATCATTTTTCCTAATCTATTCAGTACCCTTTGTCTTTTGATTGGGGAGTCAGGGCTATTAATATTTAAAATTATTACTGAAAGGTGTGACTAGATTACTATCATTGTGTGCATCTTTTTGTTGTTTGTGTTCTCAGTTTTGTTTTGTATTTCAGTTATTACAGCTTTGCTTGCTTCCTTTCTATATTCTCTTGGCTCTGCTTATGCCTCTCTTCAGTCCAAAGTATTGTTTCCAGTGTTCTCTGTAGGGCTAATTTGGTGGACAGGAATCTCTTAGCCTGTTTGTATCTGGAAAGCTTTCTTTCTCCTTCAGTTCTGGTGTTAGAGTTGTTTTGTAAGGTAATCTGGGTTGGCACCTGTGCCTTCTAGAACTTGGAGTGTATTGCTCAAAGCTGTTCTGCTTGTAAAGTTTCCNTTGAGAAGCCATCTTTCTTCTGATGGACTTTCCTTTAGGGACTTTTCCTTCCCTCCCATCTGAATCCACNCTCTTTCTGTCTCTCATTAGAAAAGGACAGGCTTCTAAGAGATAACAACCAAACATAACAAAAGAAACTGTGATAAGATGAACAAAACCATCGCACTGAAGCTGGACAACGTAAACCAACAGAAGGGAAAGAGTCCACTCAGAGAAGCCAGCTGTTCTTACCCAGAACCCTGAGCTGTGCTCTGTTCCCCTGGCAGTGGCTTTGTCTGTGGCTTTTACTGACTCTCTCATACACTGTATTGCTTCTTCTGTATCACACTTTCTCCTTGCCCCCAGATGAGTTATATCCTCATCATTTCTCTTGCGTTCTAACATCGGCTTGATCTTTTTGTTCACCCATTTTTCTCATGGACACTGAGTTGAGAACTTGGTTGACTCTTATTCTAAAGTGGCCTGTTCCTCACAATCCAGTCAGTGTTATTCAGCTGTTTCTTAGGGAAAAGTTAGGGAAGGGCTTCAGGGGTGTCTTTGCATGGTATTTGAAGTGCCCTACACCTCAATTCACCAATTATTAGCTCCAACCTAAAGGGGCCACTGNGTTCTTTTTGGGTTCAGCCTCATCTTCCCCAGAATAGTGCTCCAGGGAACACCACCACCCAATTGAAGCTGGATTATAACTCGAAATGAATTTTATTTTTAAACAAGCTGTGCTTACATGGTCTGGGTTTTTACTTCCTAGGGTGGCCTGAGTATAGGGCATTGGCTAGCTAATATGTAAATGAGAAAAATTGGCTCCATGCCTTAGGTTATTACTTTGAGCCATGCAGCCTACTTTAGATGCCCTAGTCATCAGCGAGGATTTATTTGGTTCTTCTCAACATTTCCACAGGAAGAAAACAGTGTCTATCTGTTGCCTAGCAGAGAAAGGAATTTGTTTCCAGCCCAGAGGAGCGCCCTGCCTCACAGGCCTTAGCATGCTATGGTCCTCCCCGCTCCCTCTGCACACTGCTGCAAATGCTTCAGCAGCAGCAGAGTGGCTATGGTCTTAGGCCCAGGATAAAGGTCCAGATGCTTCCAAAATACATAAGCAATAGCCTGCAAACACTGGCCTCCGCCAACCTACAGTGTCAGTGTTGTCAAGAGACACAATCTCAACCTCTCTGGCACCAAGCATGCACATGGTGCCCATACATACATGCAAGCCAAACACTTCCACATAAAACAGGATGAATAATTCTGATAAAACATTTAGAAGACAAGCCCTGCTTTTCTCTCCCTGTTCAACGTTTCTGACAAGGACCATGAAAATTGAGTACACACTTGGCTGTATTATTTGTGTGACTTAGACTGAGGGTTGGAGAGGGACAATTTTTCTTATCCGTTTAAAACTTGTGGTAAATTATCAATGAAATTTATTTATTTATTGAGACAGGGTCTCACTATGTAGACCTGGATAGCATGGAAATCACCATGTAGACNNGGCTGTCCTCAAATTCAAAGAGATCTGCCTGCATCTGACACCTGAGTGCTGGGGATTAAAGGCATGTTCCACAAAGCCTAGCCAAAATTTACTGTTGTAATTACAGTTTTTTCTATCATCTGTCTGTCTATCTGTCTGTCTATCTATCTATCTATCTATCTATCTATCTATCTATCTATCTATCTATCTTCTTTTTTTGTGGGGCTGAGGATCCAACCCAGGACTCAATCCCTCAACCCTACATACTTACCATACAGTTCAGTGTAATTATAAAGATATTTACATTGTTGTGAAATTTATCTCCTTAACTTTTCATGTTGCAAATCTAGTGCTACATACCATTAAATATCTCTCATTTTCCCTGTCCCTATTCCACTGTAACCACCATTCTATTTTCAAGTTGTATGACTTTGATTGGGTATCTCAAATAAGTGAAATCAGACAGTATTTCCATGTGTGTGTGTGTGTGTGTGTGTGTATGTGTGTGTGCGTGCGTGTGTGTTTTAAATAATAAGCTTATTTCCCTAATCATGATTTCAGGGTTCAGTGTATTGTGGCATGTGATGGAATTTCCTTCCTATTGAAGGCTAACTAATACTTCATTGTTAATGCATAGCCCATTTCAATACTCATCTATCTGCAGGTAGGTATTGAGGCTGATTCTACTTCNTGGCTGTTCTGAATGGCATTATGGTTATATGTCTGTAGCTGTGCCTCTGAGAGTCTGATTTCAAGTCTTCTTGGGTTTATACACAGAAAATANTTCTATTTTTGATTTTCCAAGGGACCTCTGTATTGTTTTCCACCCCATCAACAATATTTAAAAGTTCTTTCTCTACTTCCTCATTGACGTTACTGTTTATTATTGTTTTTTTTTAGTTGTAGCATTTTAACAGATGTGAGGTATGAGTAATATGTATATATTTTAAATTTATTACGTTTTAAAAATTGTGTGTGTGCATACACGTGGGGGCAGCACTGATGTGCCACAGTACATGAGTGAAGGTCAGAGGGAAACTTGTAGGAATAGATTCTTTCCCTCCAGGATGTGAGTCCCAGCAGTTGAATTCAAGTCACCAGACTTGGCCACAGGTGCCTTTACTTGCTGAGCCATCGCACAGACTGGATAGATTATAAGATATTTGCTTATTTCATGGGTTTTTAATAACTAGCATGATAGGCCAAAGGCAATTGCTGAAATTCAGCATGGGTAAGTTTTAGTTAGGATGGAGGGTAATTTGGGCTTGATACTGATTTATGCAAATGACTTCAGGGTATACTTGATTTATGTGGACATTTTCATTATTAGTATTGTTTGGCAACCAGAACAAAACCCCAGACTATAACAGAAGAAGAATGTGAATGGGAGAGAATCAGGCTCTAGCACTATGTATCAGTGTCTCCTGTTGGGTGGAGTATTAGTTACAGACTTAGAAATTGGTGGAGAGCTGGCATTGCAGCCTCATCAGCCANACAAGGAGAGAATCTGAAGCTGTTGACCTGTCACTCAGCAAGGAGACTTGGAGAACAGAAGCAACCATAGTTATCATCATGTGATGTACTGTGATGTCATGTGGGAAATGCTGAAACTTAGCTGTTAGGCAGACCTAAAACGAAACAAAATGCTGTGAGTGGAATGAGAGAAGCATGTTTCTGATCAACATAAGGAAAACCTTTTTGGCAGTGAGAAGCGTCCCCCACAGAACCTGCAGCTTTGGAGTCTGTGGAGGAAGTGTGTGCACAAAGGCTTGATGCTGACAGGCTCCAGCCCGAAAGGATGCTCCTCTACAGGCAGAGCCTGGCAAGGTTCCTCCCCACATCGGTTCATACAAGTCTGAGAAAACAGACAAGTGATTCCTATACTCAAACAGCCTAGTGGGGTATAGTAGCTGACTTTGCTCGTGGAGGCACAGCCTACCCAGATGTTAAATGGAATAACTCTCCCCCTTAGGAAGAGTCTAGAGTCTTTGATTCTCCTAATGAGAAGGTGGGTGGTACTCTTTTTTCATACTGCACAGGGCCATGTGGAAGCCCTGCCCTTCTCTTCCCTTTGTTCCTCAGCACTTCCTGTTTCTCTGTTCTTCATCCTTGTTCCTCTGTTCTCTATCATAGTTCCTTGGCATTTCCTGCCCCTGTGCTCNCTGTTCTTGTCCCTCNGTTGATGCTCCATTTAACCCAGCCCACCTATGTGCTGTTGGTTTTGCCTTTACTTGGCCTGTGGCCTTCTCATTGTCCACTCTTTCCTCATTGCTGGCCACATCACTGGTACNGTTTTCCACCTCTGTGGTGTCTGCCCCTGCCTTTTCTCAAGAGCTCTGAGCTCCTTCACAGCACTGACTCCATATTGTTGATTTTTGATTTCTTTGTGTAAACAACGATATTTATTGAATGAAAGGAATTTGTGTATCCTATTGTTTATTTTAGGTCTTGTAGCTGTGTAGTGATTTGGGGCTTTTAGAAGAGCCCACTGTGTGCATTTCTTTCTGTTACAGTCCTGGATGTGGTTGGAATGCGCATGGAAATAAAATGAAAGGCAAGCTGCTCTTTCCCTTCTCACTTTTTCCTGCTTTGCCCCTCTTCTCACTTCCTCTTTCCCGGTCTCTTCCTGTTATCTACTTTGGAAGCTTGTCCTCTTCTTCCTTCCTCTCCTCACCCCTGCTCCTTACAGCTTTTGTCTTCTTCCATTGTTCTTTTAAACTGTGTGCTTTCTTTTTCTATTGCTTACACGCACAGCTTAGCAGGCTTTTATCAATATCCTGTGCTTAGAAGAGGTTGGCGCATCTCTGTGCTTCGACGAGTTTTGGTTTCTGCACGTTTCTGTGTCTCAGGACTTCTCTTTGTGGTTTTTCTGTACTTATTTTAGTCTCTTGGTGTTGGCCATTGTTGGTGGGTTAGTATTAGTGTAGCACAGGTGCTGTTTGGGTTCCGGTTACTTTGTATTTTAGTGTCGTCCAGGCCTTTTGCTGTTTTCCTGGGTAGTAAATTCAACAAGAACTGTAGGCGAGAAGTTTCCTTGAGAGCACCGCTGATGTTGTTCATGTGAGTTGTGAGCTTGCTTCCTTTCGGCCTGTGTAGTTGTGAACTGTAGCTCTGATCTGTGTGTTATATTAAAATGTGGGTCTGGGGGCTCAGCAGCTAAGAATTTTCCACAAAGTTACTAATATTATTTTCTGCACCTCTAAAACACTAGCACACATATAAACCTTCAGCACACAGTAGAAGCTTGCCCGGCAGGGCCTAATGTTTGCTTGAAACTACCTGAGAATCTTTGTTTGCTTTGCATATAAAGAAGATTAATGTTCATGAACTTGAATAAATTTCATTTAATGACTTGGCTTATAATTTCTTCACTGTATGATAAATGACTGCTCTAAATTACTTTTGTTCTCCGAAGAATTTTTAGAGAAGCTTAGATTATTAATATTTTGATGTATGCATTTGCTGTTTTTTAACTTTTGATTTAATGAGCCATAGTTTTAAAGCTATCTTCTCTTCTGTCAGACCCTAGAGGTAGATTGAAATTCACATATGGTCTTTTGTCTGCAGTTGGCTAGTCTTGTATTTTCTTACTCTTAGANGACTCACAGTTCAGGGGAGGGCTCTGGTGACTTGATGGGGTCTCCCAGATTGTCTCTAGTTTGTATGCTAATTTGATTGTTGCCTGTGATCCGAAAAGGAATGTATTCCTAAGTGTAGGAGAGTCTGCAGATCTCAGCAGTGCATGGTCTGTTTTTATCTATGGGCTCCACACTCAGGCCCCAGAGGTGTGGGAGTAAATGGTTCCCATGAAGAAAACCTTGGAAACAGTGGTGCTGATCAGCCTTATGGAAACTGCATCC
>LZPO01076877.1:8797-28437 GCA_001675575.1 Neotoma lepida
TATAAGTATAACTAAATAATACACAAATAAGTAAAAGACAGTCTTACATTAAGTTATTAGAAGAATAAATGTTTTCTAAATGGTCAAACTACCCAAAGCAATCTATAAATTCAATACATTCCCATAAAAATAACAATGACCTTCTCCACAGACAATTAAACATTTTAACATTAATTAAAATAATGTTAAAATTCCTACGAAAGAACAAGAAAACTTGAATAGTCCAAACATCCACCAAAAAAGAAAAAAAGAATAAAGATGAAGAAATCATAGTACCTGACTTGCACAATGAAACAATAATCACAAAACCTGCATGATACTGGCATAAAATCAAATGTGGGTGGATTGGATTCAATGAAGAACTTACCAATGAATCCACACACAGCTTAACTGATTGCTTTTTCAGTACAAGGAATCAAACCCAGGACATCTTGCATGCTAAGCAGATACTCTCTGCCACTGAGCTACTCCTTTAGCCCTAATTAATTTTAAAATTTTAGTTATTTCACTGAACTAGTAAAAACATAAAATTTCAAAATGTTTTGTATATATATAGTTTAAAAAATTCTGGATATATCTATTCCCTCTAGCATTCAACATTTTTTATGATGAAAATAGTCAAATTTCTTTCTTCTAACTTTCTAAAATATATAGTACATACTGTTATCTTGTCACCATACTATGTAATAGCAAATAAGAATTGCTTTTACCTAACTAATTTAGTATCTACAGCTCAACCTGCCCTCATTTACTGCCCCCAGTAACTAGTAATACCAGTTCTACTCTCAATATCCATGAAATCAGTCACACAGTCCAATCAACATAATGTCATGGACCAGCATGATGCCCTGAAGACAGGTAATCAGGACCCCTACAAACTAAGTTATGACACAAATCTGGAGAATTGATGTAAATTTGAGGCCAGCAGAAAGCAATCTGCTTCTTGTGGACCTTATAGCATGGTGTAGAGGAAAAAGCATTTGCTAAATCAAAAGTAACATTCCAGGTACAANGAAATGTGTTAATCTGCTCAAGTAAGGATCTAGCAAGGTGGCTGGGATTGGAGTTGCAAATTAATTAAGCTTACAATGATCAAGTGTCATTTTCCATGATCCACTCATTTTCTTCACAGACAAATTAGGAGAGTTAAAGGGGAATGTGGTGAGACTCACCATCCCTGAATCTTTTAAATCCTTGATGGTGACACTAATCTCTGTAATTCCTGTGAGGATGCAATACTGTTTGGGGTTCTCTGTTTTCCTGGAAGAGGCGGGCTTCCACTTGGCTTTTCCAATCCTTATAGCTTTCATCCCCCCAGAACAGGGAACCAGTGAGGGAATTCCACCAGCTCCTAAGAGTATCTATGGCAAATATGCATGTGTTCTGGTACTGGAAAAAAACCACTGGGAATGTGTTGAACCCACATCCATGCCCCATTGAGGTGAACTTTAGCTAAAAGGTTTTTGATCACCTAACCCCCATAGTTCCTTTGACTATAAGGATATGATGCTTTTGGAGGTTTCCCATTTTCTTTATTAGCTATTTCATTGTTGTGATTGAATGTCCATCAAGAAGAAACTTATGGAAGCAAGGGTTTATGTAGGCTTAAAGTTTGAGAAGGTACTTTCATCACTGGGGAAGACATGGTAGCAGGAGCATGAGGCTGACGGTCATGTTGCATCAATAGTCAAGAAGCAGAAAGCAAACAAGAAGTGGAACGCAGGTTAGAAAGTTCCAAATGTACAACTTTCTCCAAAGAAACTCAACCTCCCTAAGATTCCAACAACCTTCTGAACGATGCCACCAGCTAGGCACCAGACATTCAGATACATGAGTCTGTGAGAGATATTTCACATGCAAACCTCATTAATTGTTAAAATGAAACTTGAAATTAATCACATTTAGAGTGATTTTAGAAAAGACATGGTGTTTGGAGAAAGCTTCGAGCTCATATGATGCTAAAATGGTATAATGCTAAGAATCCTTATAATTGTGAGTTCATGTAAACAAACAGCCACTAAATATTTGCCTTTTTACATGAAGCCTATACAAAAATGCATGAGTTCATCAATGACTAGTTAAACTGAAATTAAAAATAAAGGGGAAAAATAACATCATACAGAAATCTATGAACATAAACTTCAGGAAGATTTAAAAAGCTGTTAATTTCTTATCTATAATACTCAACCTATAACATTCAGTTAAATCAAGAGAATAATTAGCAATCCTCCACTGGGGTGAGTCCCTGAGAGAGAGCNCCTCAAAATTCCACCCTTTGAACTTACAGTGTTTCCCTGAGACCCAGCCTGGAGGAACAGCGTGTCCCCTGGTGCCTGGGCAACTTCAGGTACCATGGGCTTAATGAGGAGTTAAAACATCCTTTGCCTCATACTCAGTTTTGTAAGAAAGCACCTTCGTCCTTTCCTTACATGAAAATCCCACAGCTAGATTGTAGAACAAAGAATCTCAAGATCCAGTGACTCCAATAATCTCAAGGATCCAGTGAAATTTGTTCCCACTGACTAAGGTCAACATTGGTAAGTGAAACTTCTCCAAGTCCTATAGAATTCACTTGTCATTTAAGTAGCATGCATGAGCATCCATGTCAGTTATGACAGAAATGACTTCTAATAAGACTTATAATTTCTTTCCCTAAAGAATAGTTTGAATAGGCTGGAAAATATATGCAGGGAATGAGTCTAGAAAAGACATGAATTATAGTCACCTCAGTGTATGTGGTGTGGACTACCTTACATTAGCACTTCTTGAGCTATTTGTTAAGCTCAGAAAAATTTTTAACCAGAGAAGCAACGTGACTGTCCTAAAATTATCAAATATTTTCCAAGCAAAGTAGATGGAGTCTTAGAGGAAGAATTNTCAGGAAATGTCAAAATATAGTTTAAGAAAAAAAAGCATAGCCTTATGATATTATTGGCTCCTTGAGAGTAATCTAAGAAATCATCATTATTAGACACAAGGATTGCAAGAGTTGGATAAGTTACAATGAGAGAAGAATTGGAAGATCAGTCAGGGAACATGTTTGGGAAGATGATGTTTGGCATGATAAAGTTTTCGGAGATCATTCATAATAATGAAATCAGCAGAAATTAAAGTGTGAAGTTAAGAAAGTCATGGTGATTTGCTTCACAGCTCAACCCTGCACACAACATGGAAGCATAATCGAAATTGCATAAAGTTGAGGAATGAAACTGCCAAAGATGAAAGACTCAAGTATAAAGCAACAAGAGGTAATAACTGAAGAAATAATTAGCAGATAAAATTTTAATGTTTTATGAATATAAAGATGAAAGGTGTGTGACAGGGAGATGGAGTTGACCCAGTTGGAGGTAGCTAANCATGAATCCGAACATGAGGCTCTGAAAGAGAAGCAAAGCAGCAAGAGAAAGGAGATTATAGGAAAATAATGGAACAAAGACTTGCTTATTCTCTAAAATGGATAAGATGCAATATCTATCTATATTTAATACAGAGATACACATATACACACAGAGCACAGCACAGTGATCAATATGAGTGGTTCATTGGGAACAAGAGAGAGAGAGGGAGGGAGGGAGAGAGAGAGAGAGAGAGAGAGAGAGAGAGAGAGAGAGAGAGAGAGAGAAATATACCATACTGTAATAAAGCAGTTGCTGAGATGGAATACAGATGGGCACAGATGTAGACACTGACTGAGAAAGAAGAAAAACTAAAGAGAATTTTGTTCCTGTGCAGATAGAAAAATGAGAAACAACACATAACTGCCTGTATGTTCTCACTGAAGTGACTGATTATCTTTCCTCCATTTATTCTGGGTTATTCCTAATCATTTATAGGTTGTGTCAGTAACTAAATTTTCTATAGTTATCAGAGGAGGCTGCAGTATATTGTTATTATTATTATTTATTATATTATTTTGTTTTTTGAGACAAGGTTTTACTGTGTAACAATCCTGGCTGTCCTGGAACTCACTTTGTAGATCAGGCTGGCCTCGAACTCACAGAGATTTGCCTGTCTCTGTTTCCCAAGTGCTGGAATTAAAGGTGTGTGCCACCACAGCATGGCTGATTATTATTTAATGCAGTGTATTATTTTGATGCTAAGGTACCATGTATAAAACATGAAGCTACTATATTGACTTCATTCCCACTTGTTTTATTGAAGTAAAGCTATTTCCATCATCACTTCATTCAGCTTTTCTANCTTTGACAATTCAGGTTCTATTCCAGAAAATTCTCGTGACTTGTTGATCATCACACTTAGGGTTTCTATTTACAGAAACTTGCTAAATATTTATCAGAAGTGAATGTTAGTTAATCCCAGAGATGACAAGCTCTTCTTGCTATTAGTAGTTTTACTCCATCTTTTCCTTAAATAGAGCTAAACTTTGAGTCTCCAGGGTGACCATAATGAATGTGAGTTCCAAGACTGGATTCCTCCTCATGGGGTTCTCTGATGAGCGTAAGCTTCAGATTTTACATGCAGTGCTCTTTTTGGTAACATACCTGCTGGCCATCATGGGCAATCTGCTCATTATCACTATAATCACCTTGGACCATCGTCTGCATTCTCCCATGTACTACTTCTTGAAGCACCTCTCTCTTTTGGACCTCTGCTTCATCTCTGTTACTGTCCCCCAATCCATCGCAAACTCACTCATGAACAATGGTTTCATTTCCCTTGGTCAGTGTATGCTTCAGGTTTTCTTCTTCATAGCTCTGGCATCATCAGAAGTAGCTATCCTCACAGTGATGTCTTATGACCGGTATATCGCCATCTGTCGACCACTGCAGTATGAGACAATTATGGATCCCCGTGCCTGCAAGCGTGCAGTGATAGCTGTGTGGATGGCAGGAGGCCTATCTGGGTTCATACACACAGGTGTTAACTTCTCAATTCCTCTTTGTGGGCAGAGAATTATTCACCAATTCTTCTGTGACATTCCCCAAATGCTAAAACTAGCCTGTTCTTATGAATTCATTAACGAGATTGCAGTGGCTGCATTCACAACATCCACAGCCTTTGTCTGTTTGATCTCCATTGTGTTCTCCTATGTTCAGATCTTCTCAACTGTAATGAGAATTCCATCATCTGCTGGTCGGACTAAGGTATTCTCCACCTGCCTACCACACTTGTTTGTAGTTACCTTCTTCCTCTCAGCTGCAGGCTTTGAGTTTCTAAGACCCCCTTCAGATTCCCTGTCAGCTATGGACCTCACATTCTCCATATTCTACACTGTAATACCTCCAACACTCAATCCAGCCATCTANAGCTTGAGAAATGAAGCCATGAAAGCAGCTCTGAAGAAAGTGTTGTCAAGAGAAGAATTTTTTCAGAGAATGGTGTGTTTAAAAGCTATATTCAAACTCTAAAGAGGCAACAAATTAAGAGGCATTGCTATTATGTGCTGAATCAGAGGGGATGAATTACATTTGTTCTAGGATTCTCTCTCAGTGTTCCTCTTATATATGTCCTTCTCAGAGATAATTCTATCAAATGAAAGATGATCGACCAGTGAGGATATGTATGACCTTCCTTCTTTCCTCCAATTCCAATATTATTTCAAATCATCTTTTAGGGATTCCCAGGAAATAAGAGAGAAATAAGAGTTAGTGGTGACATGATCAAATTAAAGTTAATTTTAATAAATACATTTCAGGCTGCCAATAGGTGAACTAATTTTGTCTATGTGATACTCAGTCCCTTGTTGCTGTATATAATTCTCTATAGACTGTCAAGTTTCCTGTCATTCTTAAGAAGCTACAAGGTTTTCTTGCTATTAAAGTGTATAATAACTATTTCCATAATTTATTCAGTCCCTAGCAAATTCACATGCTTTCTATTTATTCTTTTCCTAATCCAAGTGAACCAATTCATAGTTTCACTACAATTTCCCTTATTACTAATGGGATGTAACAAAATTTAGAGAAATTGATTTTTGATGTTTTTCAAATAAAATTGCTAAAATTATGATTTACATTGTTTTTTTTCTAATAGGCAGTTACCTATATGTCTAACAACATAAATGTTTTGGTTCTCAGGTATAATTTGTGTGTGTACATATGATTATAAAAGTAGCAACATACAACTACAACTTACTAATGAGGCAGGTACCAACAATCTTCTTTTCCATCACTGAAAAGGCTCAAATTAAATCTTACCCCCATCTGATACAAAGAGACTGCAGTGTCAGTGGCCATGTCAGAGGAGCAGCAGGTGGCAGTTGAGCAAAGCTCTGATGGGTGACTCTCAAATAGGCAAGGCCCCAAGAGTCTTGGCCCCAGAATGTCTTTTGCTACTGCTGTGTTTTTACATGTTTGTTGCTGCTATTTTTCTGGTATCTAGTATGATGTGAATGGGCATGGGGAGATCCCCACTGACCCTAATGTGGTATGATTATCTCATGGAAATATCCCATTCTACTGAACATTTTTACCTGTGGGTTATTATGAAGTTGATTTCCTCCTAAGCTGTACTGCTTAGCTGAAACAATGATTTCATACAATAATAGTGTTAGTTTAATAGAATTTTGATGGTTGAGGATCTTTAATAAATATAGTGATGGACTGTGGTATAGGTTAGCTTAGTGGAAAAATTAACACAGGTAAATGTAGGATATAGTGCTGCCGCTGCCCCTGGTAAAGCAGGGGCTGCAGAGGATAGAAAATAAGAACAAGGAAATGTCACACACCTAGTTTCTCTTGAGGAGACATATAGACTGTGTCTTAGGTTAATTAATTTTAAAAAATGAGTCCCATAAGCCCAACTAGCTCAAGCTCTTTTAATCTTAATATTGGGAGATGCATTCACAGGTTTCAGTGTGCATTGTAGCTAAAACAAAGCTTTAAACAATGACCGAAGGTTAAGTTAAGAAGTTTTTGTTAATGGCTTTGAGGTAAAAAAAAATCTTGGAAAACAATTTAAAGGCATACTTTTAATAGCTAAGCAAGGGACTCACTGAGGTCAAGAAACAAGAGCAATGATAGCCTGGCTATTGCTGGCTGGTGGACCTATCTTGCTAGGATGGGTTGGTGATCAAGGGTGGTGGTGATTAATTCCTTGTACTCATTTCTGCCCTCAGCTTCCTGATATAGAAAACTGTTGATGAGTTGGTATGCACCCTGAGGATTTAAAATAGAGCTGACTGATTCTTTTTTATATATAAAAGTTTAGATTTGTGATTCTTCTAAGATTTCTTATAAGGTTACTTTTTGAGATAAGTAATAAAATAATTAATCCTTTCTTTGTAACCACAAAATGCAGTCTGCCATCTAAAGAACTGGCTGAGAAAAATACCTTGCTTGCTTACACTCTGTTAATCTATAACAAGTTGCTTGAGTATGAATGAAGTACATGGGTTCTTGGGACAACTTGTTTTTTACCTGTAATATGTAAAATGTTTAATCATGTAAGGTAAATGGAAAACATGCTTTTTTATTTGTATTCATTGCAATCATTCACTTAAAAATAGATTATAACCACATTGTAATTTTTATATTGCTTGAAAGATTCTACTGGGGTATATAGGCTGTAAAGGAAAAAAAGGCATGAGAGAAGGAAAATACCAGAAAATATATAGAAGTAAAGTTAGAAAGAAGACATCAAGAGAGACAGAAGGGAAACATATAGACAGAGGTAAGAAAAGAAATAAAGAACAGACAGAGATGCCTGGGGCCAGCTGTAGCAATTTGACAGGTCCCAAGAGGATATAAAAGGTGTTGGTGAGGAAGAAGTGAGTCAGGCAGAGTGGTTGGGGGAATCTTGCAGCCTGACTGACTAGTAGCCAGAATGTTTCTTTATTTGTGCAAAATTCAGTAATCAGAGATAGATTCATGTTGTTCCAAAACATAAATCATATCATTTTGGTTTTGGACATGTGTTTTACTTCCTCTTGCATATCTTTTAGTCATCATTGATAAACTGTGACAGAACAGAGTTATCTTTTACACTCATTTCCCCTCAAGTTTAATCATCATTGATAAACAGTTATTTTTTATTTTATTTTATTTTATTTTTTACATTTTTTAAGTTTTTTTATTCATTTTACATACCAACCACAAATTCCCCCCTCTCATCCCTCCTCCTACTCCCTCCACCTCCACTTTCCCCCATCTCTGGCCCACCCCTCATCCAATCTTCCAACAGGGTAAGTTCTCCCATGGGGGGACTGAGGTGATTATATTGTGTCCCCCAAAATATTGTGTACCCTAATAAAACTTATCTGGGGTCAGAGAACAGAACAGCCCCTAGATAGACATAGAGGCCAGAAAATGGTGTCACACATGCCTTTAACCCTAGCATTCCAGAGGCAGAGATCCATCCAGATCTCTTAGACACATCTAGATGTGTATAAGAGACAGCCTATAATCTCAGGACTTGAGATCTATGTCTTGCTTAGGAAAGACACATGCCTTTGATCCCAGGAAGTAATGGCAGGAAGCAGAAAGGTATATAAGGTGTGAGAACCAGAAACTAGAGCTCTTAAGCTTTCAGGCTTTGAGCAGCAGTTCAGTTGAGATCTATTTGGATGAGGACTCAGAAGCCTGCAGTCTGAGGAAACAAGATCAGCTGAGGAGTTGGCAAGGTGAGGTTGGCTGTGGCTTGTTCTGTTTCTCTGACCTTTCAGAATTTACCTCAATACCTGGCCTGGTGTTTTCAATTAATAAGACCACTGAAAATCTGATGGGAATGTCTTTCTAAAAATATGTTGCTCTGATTGGTTGATAAATAAAGCTGTTTGGCCAATGGTGAGGCAGAATAAGGTTAGGTGGCACATTCGAACTAGGGGGAGAGAAAGAGAGAGCAGAGCTGGGCAGACGCCATTCTGCCATCTAGAGAACAGCATGTAATGGCACACAGGTAAAGCCACGTGGAACATGTGGTGACATAGATTTATAAAATGGGTTAATTTAAGATGTAAGAGCTAGCTAGCGAAAAGCCTGCCATGGCCATAGTTTAAAAATGATGTAAGCCTCTGTATGTTTACTTGGGTCTAAGTGGCCATGAGAGCTGGGCCGGACTGGACAAACTTTCACCTACAAATATCCGTCTTACAGAGGACAGCTAAGCCTGGTACATTCAGTTGAGGTAGGACCAAGCCCCTCCCCACTGCATCAAGGGTGGCCTATGCTGGTAATCAGATTGGTGAACACCCTAACTGTCATGATAAAGCCTTCATCAAGAAACTGATGAAAGCAGATGCAGAGATCCACAACCAAGCACCAGGCTGAGCTCTGGGAGTCCATTCGAAGAGAGGGAAGAGGGATGATATGAACAGTTATCTTTTATAACCATTTTTACTCATCAACCACATAACCCAATTTTAAGTATCTAAGGGCATATGACAGCTTGTTCTTGGGCTAGTAGCTTTTGTGGCTTCAAGGATGCTAGACCAAAACAAAATCTCCAAGCCAGCCCAGACAGATTGCCATGTCCCAAGCAGTGTATTATTAACTCTTGTTTTTTTTCTTTTTCTGAGACAGAGTTTCTCTGTGTAGCTTTAGTGCCTGTCCTGAAACTCACTCTGTAAACCAGAGATCCACTTGCCTCTGCCTTCTGAGTACTGGGATTAAAGGCGTGCACCACTACNACCTGGCTATGCGTCCAGGAAAAATCCTGGCTATGTGNCCAAGAAAAATCCTCAGGCCAGATCTGCTGCAGTTATTATTAAAATTCTGGCATAATACATTATTTACATTTTCTATCTTTATAGCGTTTGTTTATATGTCTAATCCTGGCATTCTTTTGTTTTTTGGTCATATGACATCATAGTGGCTCTGCATGAGCTAACTCTTCTAAGAAAGGGAGGTCCTTACATCTCATTCTTTTATCATCTTTCTACATCATTCTTTGCTCATCATTGTAAGTCTCTGTGTAGGGTAGAGGTAACTTCAGCTAATCTACCTTTGCTGCTGTATATGCCATGTAATTGCCTGAGTGTATAGTGGGAAGAGGCTTGTAATCTAATCTATGGCCAACTCTTTTAGCTTACTGAATCTTATTGACCTTTTTAAGTTTACTTTATTTTGATTATCTTGTTCCTATGTAAGTAGAGGGACAGATGTTTCAAGATTATCTCATAGCCTCATAAAGAGATAGCTGGTTTCTTTATATACATTACAACCTCCAAAGTGTAAGAGAGACCTTCGAGTAGATAAGGATATCTCCTTAAAAGCGAAAGGGGTAGTATGTTCAGGACTTTCCTGGGGAAACTTAGAAGCAGTACTCCTGGGAGAAGGCATAAATGATTTATAAGAAATTTTCCATCAATGCAATATCCCAAAATTGTACAAATATTAAAAGCCCCCCAAATATGTAACAGGCAGAGATTAAAACCAAAAGTGGCATGGCAGTCATCATGTGACAGCTTTGTGGGGTCTTTGTCAAGCAGCTGTGCTGGCTTTATGACTTTTGCCATTCCCATCATATATGGCTGTGGCATCTCCCTCTTTTTTGTTTGTTAACTTAAGAGTCTGTAGATATCATTGTGTGGCACATAGGGCATTTTTCAGTCCTTGGAAGATGACTGGAAGGACAAGAATTAAAATAAGCACAGCTCTCAGGGTTACACCCAAAGTAATGATAATAGACCAAAAGCTCTGTCCTGAGAAAAAAGAAGTGAGAGATTGTAAAAATCTATTCATAACCTCAGAGCCAAGGTGGACTCCAATTGAGCTCAATTAATGGCTGTAATTTGATGACACAAAGGTTGCGTGTTTATAGCTAGTTCAGAATTATTCTTTAGCCATGGAGGTGGGACCTAAGTTGTGCTCAGGTTACCTTGGAAGCATTGTATGGAAGTGGAGTGACACAATTCCATTTAAATTATAAATGACAGGAAACAATCAATCTAACTTTAGTGTTTTGCATTTGATTACCCATAAATAAGGCAGCTTTTTCCAAAGTGTTTACCCTATCCTCTAGATTTTTATCATTTTTTTGTGTGGTAAGTGTCAGGGACACATTTTTTGAGAGCTCATTAATATGCTATGTAGTATGAACCTGTTGTACTAAGATGGTTTTAGATGCAGCAGCAGTTCTCATAGTAGTAATGAGTCTAGTAATGGCTGAAAATAATGCATCAGTAAATCATTTAGACCTACTAAGAACATTAGTAATTACTTTTATAGTATATGTTAAATAGGCACATCAGCCATATGTCCCAGGTTAGGAAATTAATGTTCCAGCCTTTTTGTTGATAATAAATAAATGATAGAGGTGGTTAATCATCTGGCTGCTTCCTGTTGACATTGGGGCATCATAGTTGGGGACCCAAAAAGCTGCAATATTGGCTAAGTTCAGGAAGAGTAGGCTGTTTCTTTCATTGGCCAGGCTCTGTAGGACGATCTGAGGCTAGGGATGTGTAGTCTATGAAGCTGGATGAGAATGTAGATTCTGAAGAAAAAGCTAGGGCTGGTTCTGGATTTGCTGGAGGTATCTGCAGTTGATTTGGAATCTCTTGGGACAGCTAGACTAGGGACTAAGGTGAAGTTAAATAGTTTAGAAAAAATTGGGGGGATGTATATTTGAAAGTGTAAGGTCCATGATCCTGGTATTTGGGGGAGGGGGTCTCAAGACCAGGGAAAGAAGAAGAGTTCCCATAGGCAGGTGGGGAAATAGGCCATTGATTAACGGTACTTAACTGGCGTCCACTTGGCCTGTGAGAAGTGGAATCAAATCGATTCCCCAAAGCTTATTAGAACCATGGGCCTAACAGATCAGATTAAAGCCTCTTCCCACTATTCATTCAGGCAATTACATGGCATATACAGCAGCAAAGGTAGATTAGCTGAAGTTACCTCTCCTCTACACAGAGACTTATATTGATGGGCAAAGACGATGTAGAAAGATGATAAAAGAATGAGATGCCAGGACCTCCCTTTCTTAGAAGAGTTAGCTCATGCAGAGCCATGTCATATGACCAAAGAACAAAAGAATGCCAGGATTAGACATATAAACCAATTCTATAAAAAAATAAAATGTAAACAATGTATTATGCCAGAATTTGAATAACAACAGTAGCTTTGGCCTGAGGATTTTTGGGGGCACATAGTCAGATGGTGGTGGTGCACACCTTTAATCCCAGTACTCAGAAGGCAGAGGCAGGTGGATCTCTGGTTTACAGAGTGAGTTTCAAGACAGGCACTAAAGCTACACAGAGAAACTCTGTCTCAGAAAAAGAAAAAAAACAAGAGTTAATAATACACTGCTTGGGACATGGCAATCTGCCCAGGGTGGCTTGGAGATTTTGTTTTGGTCTAGCACCCTTGAAGCCAAGATAACTGTTATCAATGATGATTAAACTTGAGGGAACATGATGTAAAGGATAACTCTGTTCTGTCACAGCTTATCAATGATGACTAAAAAATATGCAAGAGTAAGTAAAACACATGTCCAAAATAAAAAATGATATAATTTATGTTTTAGAACAATGTGGAAAATGGAAGAGAGAATCTCAGGCATTGAGGACAGAGAAAACAAGATATTTCATGACAAAAGCAGATTTAAATAATATCTATCCACAAATCCAACCCTACAGAAAATACTAGAAGGAAAACTCCAAATCAAGGAAGTTAGCTGCATCCATGAAAACACAGGCAGCAGATACTCTCACACCAGCAAAACCCAAAGAAGGAAAACACACACACAAATACTAACACCACCACCACGAAAACCAAAAATAACAAGAATTAAAAATCACTGTTCATTAATATCTCCTAATATCAATGGACTCAATTCGCCAATAAAAAAGACACAGGCTAACAGAGTGGATATGAAAACAGGGTCCATTCTTCTACTGAATACAAGAAACACACCTCAACTTCAAAGACAGATATTACCTCAGAGTAAAAGGTTTGGAAAAGATTTTCCAATCAAATGAAACTAAGAAGCAAGCCAGTGTAACTACCCTAATAGCTATCAAAATAGGCTTCAAACTAAAATTAATCAAAAGAAATGGAGGAGGATATTTCATATTCATCAAAGGAAAAATCCATCAAGATGAAGTCTCAATTCTGAAAATCTATGCCCAAAATACAAGGTCACCCACATTTGTAAAAGAAACATTACTAAAATTTAAATCATATATCAAACCCTACACATTAATAGTGGGAGACTTCAGCATCACACTCTCACCAATGGACAGGTCTGCCAGACAGAAACTTAACAGAGAAATAAAGGAAGTAACAGATGTTATGACTCAAATGGACTTAATAGACATCTACAGAACATTTCATCCAAACACACAAAAAAATATACCTTCTTCTCAGCACCTCATGTAACCTTCTCTAAAATGAGGACATACTCAGTCACAAAGCAAACCACAACAGATACAAAAAATTGGAATAACACCCCATCTCTGATCAGATCACCATGGGTTAGAGTTCAACAACAACATAAACTACAGAAGCCTACAAACTCACAGAGAATCAGACGGTTCTCTGCCTCCCAAGTGATAGGATTAAGGGTGTGTGTCACCACTGTCTGGCCTCTATGTCTAATCTAGTGGCTGGCTCTGTCTTCTGATCCTCAGATAAGTTTATTAGGGTACGCAATATATCACCACACTTAGATAAATTTTAATGTTTTTTTTTGAAAACTCGTTATTTACAATGTAAAAACAAAAATGACCTTTTACCCTTAGTGTTGAAGTAAATCAGAGTACACATTCTAATGACATTGGGAATGAGCAGTGTTGGAGTAATGTGAAAGGCTATGTTTTATCTGACTTTTTGGATCAATGGTTTAGTCAATAGTATCTACACATGAATACATAGAACGGAGGATTTTTTTCTTGTCTATCATTGTGCTTTAACTTCTTACCTCTATGAAGCTGTATTAATGATCAAATATTTTGTGCTAAATTTTGTAATCCTGAAATTTGTTTAAAATAGCATAGACTTTTTCTTTCTCAATATGTACATTTTAAAAAGTATATATTATTTAAATAGGTTATATCATTTATAAAAATCTCCAAACTGGATACAATGAAAAGTTTTAAAATAGACTATAAATTCATCAGAACATATATTCCACTTCTTGACATTTTTCTAGTCATATATGTGCATATGGACATATTATACAGTAATATCACTGTACATAATGATTAATAAGTACTTAGTCATAAAATAATGTCAAAACAGTATTTTAGATCATTCTATTGACTATATACAATGTTTAATCTATTTTTTATTTTGAATATTTAGCTTTATATTGACATTATTTTAAACATAGTTTAGTGATCATCTGAATCTACAAATGTATTTGTATATATGTGTGAGTATTTCCTTGGCTTTCATGCTTCATTCTCTTGTCTACATGTGTTCATCACTGGGTTGCATCTTCCTAAGTACTGATTTACCCGCTCCATCTCCTCTAATACAGGGACTGGCTTATGAATTATATTATTATTAATAAAATTTAATTTTTAAATGGTTTTTTTCTCGAAGAAAAAATTTTAAAAGTTCCAGCAAAAGAGAAAAGAAGAAGAAAGGCAGAGTTGCCAGCCAGAGAAGAAGCAGGATGTGGAGNTCAGAGTAAAGGTAACTAAGCCACATGTAAGAACATAGATTAAAAGATATGTGTTAATTTAATTTATAAGAGCTAGTGGGACAAGCCCAAGCTATAGGCTGAGCTTTTATAATTAATGGTAAGTCTCTGTGTCATTATTGGGGAGCTGATGGTCCCAACAAAGAAGTCTGACTACAGTCTAGCTTTATTTTAAAAATTTTCCTGTTACCCTCCCAGAAATATATGATTTAGCTAAAAGCAGATTACTACATGATGCTCAGACCAGCAGCAACACCAAGAAGTCTGGTAAACATGCAGCTTTCTGGGTGTCACTGTGACCTTCTGAATCAGAATTGCTAAGTGTGAGGCTCTGGTCTCTAGGTTNAAGCCTTCTCTCCAGTAGATTCTCAGATCTGCTAGTTTCAGAACCACTGAGCTAGCAATAAAATCCCAGTCACACCATATCCCCTGCTTATTTCATGAACATTCCAATGGTTCCAAATCCCAAGTGACAAAGGAATAGAGAAAATGAGGCATGTCTGCCATTCAGTTGAGGCTTCTATTTTAAAAGCTCCACCCCGCTAATAAAAAACATAAAACAAAAACAAACCTATCCTCAACAATACATTTCTAAATTCCGTGGTTGTGGAAAAGAAACATCAGAGGTTCAGAGGTCATGATCAGCTTGGAGAGATGTCCACACACCAAGACAGCCTGAGGTCAGTTTTTTAATATTAAATGATGAAAGTACGAGAGATATTTTATAAATCCTTGCAGTAACGTGATAAAGGGAGTCAGGGGATCACTATATTGTTTATTACTTGAGCAAAATCCTTGCACAATAATGACAAGACAGAGTGAGGAATCCAGCCCTTGTCACCAGCTGCTCTGCTGCTCCCACTGGGGTTCCAGCTGTTCTGCTGCTCCTACCACAAGTCCAGCTGTTCTGCTGCTGCCATTTCCTCATTCCAAAGGGGAATGGGGAACCTGAACCAAACTACCAGCCACCCTTGCTCCCATGGCTTGCTGCCTGTTTGTCCACCTTCNAAGACAATGTGCACTCCATGGTCCAGCCTGTTATTTGGGTTGTATACCCTCCAGTAAAAATTCCATCTTTTGGACCAAACTGCTCCTTACAATTGGCTAGCAGACCAGTGCCATTTCCCCCTTCTTGTCTAATTAAGAAATAAGATTCTAATCCTAACATGATAAAACTATATATAATAGGGACTATAATCAAGCATTATCCAGAAGAAAGGAAAGGTAATAACCTTAGCAAAAATGAAACTACATACAACAAGAATAATCGTTAAGTAAAAAATACATTCTAGATGTCCAGACCATAGGTAACTGGCAAATTTATAAAGATTACCAATAGCTGTCCTTTCATGAAGAATCCAAGTTTTGTACCTTATATGTCTTTTACTAAGATTTGGGAGAACTGTAACTGCAACTGTCTAGTCTTCAACCCCATCAAAGACCTGAGAAGGAAAAATAATATTACCTGAGTAAATAGGAAGTGCAAGCAAGCGACTCCAGAAAAAATGTAAGATATGACAGAAACAGCTGGTTGCCTAGACAGTCACCCAAGGTCCTCTGCAATGTTGGGGCATCTGTCTTTGGCCTACAGTCCTGGAATATCTGACAGACCTTTTTTCAGAAGCAGGAAATTTTGAAGGACTGTTTTATCCCATCTTGGCAAAGTTTGGCAATCACTTTTCTTTGTGTCCTGCTTGTCCAGAAGGGACAGTGTATTTATTGTCAGCAGTCAAGGCAAGGGCAGTTTCCTGCCCTATAGGCTAGTTTTACCATAAAGATAACAAACTCCATATGGAGTATCTTCGGTGCCCATCATTCTCTTTAGAAACAGATTGGTGCCACAAGGAGCAGATGTATCTTGTCAAAAAATTGTAAGTTATTGAAACATTTTAAATGCCTTATTCTGTAGGCCTCTGAAGTGTTTGATGATTACCTATCTATTTGAAACATATCTTTGTATTCCTAGATAACCTAACTAACATGACTATAAGTTTGATAAATANGGGTGACTATTAACTTGTAATTCTTTCTTATCCTATATAGCTTTTAAGAACTAAAACTTCATGTTGTATAAATAAACATGCTATAGAGGTATGAGCTTTATAAGTAATACCTAAGCAAAAATAGAAACATATATACAGTATAAGGACAATAACCTCACAATTATGACAATATACAAAAATAGCTTAAATGGAAGTAGAAACATATATACAGTATAACAAAAATAACCTTAAATGTGTGTCAATGCACAAGAATCCATACCAATGTAAATTATTTAAAACTGATAATTGCTTATTTATTTTAAAGTAGTCATAATAATTTACCTTTTTATTTTATCATATCTATCATCCTTTTTCTATTCCAAATGAGATCTCTGAGTCTAATCTCTTTTGTTCAGCCCCTTACCCTATAACAACTTATAACCAACCCCCCTACATGATGACAAGTATCCATAACCCTGAGAAGGACCAAAAACTCCCCACCTCATCTATTGAAAAAGTGAGCATTGTGTTTTTAGAATTACTTCCTGCTGTCTGGGGGATGATGGCATCTCTAAGGGACCCTGTAAAAATTGAAACAATGGTTAATTCTCAGGAGAACTAGCTGCATCATTTTTTGCTTGTCTCTGAGTGATGGGAAAGTGTAGAGCTATCTGAAGTTCTTACTAGAGTGGTGTATAAGGGTGGACCACCTCAGCTAACCATCTTGGAATTGTCCTGAGCAGTTTGTAGTCCAAAGCCAATCTTTGGGTGGTGTTTATCAGCTTAATGACATTATTACAATCCAAGTAGAATTGTCATTTGTGGTGCCCCATCATCCTTTTGGAGACTTCAGAGATCACTGTTAGGAAAGTTTATTGTTCACTGTAGAAAACTTAAACATCATTAATATCAAAACAGAAAGTTTAAATTTTGAGATAGTACTATACCTAAAGGAAAGTTTTGAAGAGTCAAAATAAATTTGAGGAGTAAGAGATTTGTGACAGTAGTCCCTAGATTTTGATTTTCTTCTGTCCCATACCAGGTGGCTCTTCTGATATGAGACAGAGACTCCGAATTTTCTTTTAACAACATTCTTAAGTTTAGAGAAGGAGAGAGCCACACTCCAACTCCAAAGCCAGCTTTAGTTTTTAATTGAGTTGGGACTACATAAAGACCACCTGTTTAACATGACTGTAGAGACCAGTGAAAACAAACATTTCAAGAGGTATATGAGATTTTACCCTGTTGAAAGTATATTATACCATTAGGCCAGATTATTTCTTTACTTGATAATTTTTTCTGGGCAGTTCTCCCTTCTTCTTAAGATGCTGATTTGTCCAAAGGTCTTTAAACCCCTCAAGATAGATGTTTTTATTTTCCTGGAAAGACAGAACCGAACCTCAACCCTAATTTGGTGAGTTTTCCTTTCGATATGTTGAATTGCCACATCTGTTGATGAGCTATCACCTCTTCTCATCCAGTGGTCACTCCTGTTTGAATCAAATCTTTATTAATTTTGATGATATCCATAGCTTTTCTTCTGTGGAAACAAAAGGAAAACCCCTTCCCCAGTGTAAAACATATATTGTTTCCATTCTGAGGTCAACACTTCTTTAAAGTATACAGGCTGATTTAATTTAGCTCAGGCTCTGCTCGCTGTGCAAACACTCAAGGACCAGAATTTGCCTAGCACTGATGCAAGATGAGTAGAGCCAATTCAAGAAGACACCCAGTAAGTGCAAGCATGCCTGCTTGGGCAGCTGGGCTCCAGTAGTGGGGCTGACCAAGCTGGGGCTGGAGAGAGTAGCGGCACACAGTACCAATGCTCAATGAGAACCAGAAACTGCCTTAAGGCCTCTGGGCCACCCAGGGAGGCAGTGCCTGTGCCTGTCAAGCAACCAGTCTGGGAGGACAATTGGTGGCTGTAAGCGCCTGGACCTCAGAAGGGAAGGGGCGCCCCATATATGCCCAGGAAGCTCCAGGGCACCGGCAGGGATCAAAAAGACCAAGGTGATGGACGGGCTTCCAAGACAGTGCACACTCCACCTTTTATTTGGGTCACATACCCTCCAATAAAAACTCTGCCTTTTGGGCCAAACCACTCCTTACAATTGGCTAGTGGACCAGTCCCAGAATTCACATAACACTACCTTAAATTCTTTAAATGGAGTTTGGAACAGAAGGGTATAATTCAATCAAGGAAGTAAGCTTACCTTGNTGAAAATAAGTTAATAAAAACCACATATGTGATCCATGTAAGAGTTTTAAAATAATATTTAAGAGAGCCATAAATAGGAGAGGTTGATATTTCATGTTTATGTAAACCAGGAATCAGTAAAACGATTTTTAAAATACTCTCTGAGAAATTATATTTAATTCATTTTTTGCAAAAGAGATGTGAGAGTGATATGGGAGAGACAGCACCAGATGGCAAACATCTCTGAGATTGATGCAGAGTAGGACAGGGCACTGACCTCAAGGTTGAGGATTATCACAAAAATCATGTCCAGGAAAATTATTTACTCAGATGCACCAAAAAAAGAATCTGGTGAGTACACACACACACATACACACACACCATACATTGGTGAATGCTTGCTTATTTTCATTCCATAAAAATCAAACCCTAAATCATGAAATCACTCTTCTCTGGGATAGAGTTGGAGTCTCTTCTCAAACTTTGTACTGAGCATGTTGCCCACACTAGAGCCTCCTCTGAGAAATCACTGTCTCTCTGCTCACCAGAGTCCTTCCTGGAAGTAAGTCATCAGTGGTTATTTGCTGGCTTCACCCAGGACAAATTCTTAGATAAAAATGAAAATTCAAATACTAGTTGCTCAATGTCAAAGATATATCATAACATAAAATTAGACAATTAATTTGAAAGTTGGTTCTATTTTCTTTACAAAAGTAGTTTTGTTCTTGATTACAATCAAATGTTCATTTAAAATATTAGTAGCTGAAGCTGGAGAGATGTTCAGTGGCTAAGAGCACTGCTTTACCAGAGGACCCAATTTGGATTTTCAGCACCCACATGATGACACACAACTATCTATAACTCCAATTCAGGGATATCTGACACCCTTTCTGGGCTACAGGGACACCAGGCACACA